>JABCJZ010000150.1:0-66678 GCA_013184445.1 Fusarium sp. NRRL 53497
GTCTCGGGCGAGTGAGGGCTGGTCTTGTCGCGCGGCAAGAGTGAGCTTGCGCTTGGTATTAATTGACAGGGCAGGTAGCAAGTGAAGGGACGACACGGCAAGCCAAGGCAGTGCAAAGGCAAGATTGTTTTGTCCGAACGCAGAAGGAAATTGCTTTGTCAGAAATGTGTGTATCTTGGATACAAGTCGGACGCGTCTTAGAAAGAACAGCCTGAGGAATAATCGCGTGTATGGGGCCTCGGGCGAGATCGCAGCGCTAGCGATAGAAGGGTGCGTGAGGGGAGTGCGTTTTGTTTGAGAATGAGGTTGGGTTGAGGGAATCAAGGACAACAATGATTTGCGCGGAATGTGAGAATCCACGTCTTGGTGAATAAAGAACTGGAGGTTCGGGTAAAATGATAGTGGTTGTTGGGTAAAGATGAGGCTTTTGAGGAGAGCACTTTGAGCCTGGCTCGAGGTTCAGGCTGAGCGAGGGCTGAAAAATTGTTTGGGGGCTGAAAAGTGACAAGCTGAGCTTTGACAGACTGAGCCAGTGAGTAAAAAAAAAAAAATTTAAAAAAGAAAGGCTGTTTCTAATAGCAACACTGAAGCACAATACTGAATGTCAAGGCAGTTCAGTTATTAGTCGCTGTAGCTGATAGGGCTGAAGCCGGTAGCAATAGTCTCCCGTGCTATGTGTTGCCTTTTGGGGTGATATGGCGGGCGTTGAGCGAATCGCAGAACTGATCGTTTAACCTGGGCGGGAGCGATTGCTGGTTTGCGCGCGTGTATGATCCAATCAAGGAAAGAATTGCTTGTGAATTGTGAATGGTCAGAGAATAGCGACCAGATCAATCAAATCAAATGTTTCGAGTCCTGGGACGAATCTGATTGCTTGTCGAGTGGATGGGAACAGGAGGATTGATTGGCCGTGAAGGAGGAAAGGCCGCGAGGAGGACGAGGAAATGCGACGAGATGATTTGAGGGGCGGGATCCAGTCTACTTTTACAACATCGTTTGACTGGATGATTCAGCTCGGGCTGTGGGTCTCCAACCTCGTCAGGTTTTTGATTGGGAGACATGACGTGACGCAAGGAGATGCACCTTCCTCACTTTTAAACCCTGGAAAGGTGTGTCTCTTTTGGGTGAGGGGCTTTTGGGTGGGGTGAGAAATTGAGGAGGCTGGTGTGTCGGGAGTGTATGCAGAAAAGGCTCTCCTCTCGACGGTATTTACTTTGTTCAATCAGTCAATCTTGGAGAACTAGAAGTAATTACACATCACACGAGAATTAATTTTACTGAAGCTTCAGTCACTCAATCACCGAATGGCTTGATGTTCCCATGTCTCAGTCTCTGAGTTCTTTCTTAGATAGTCTTCGGCATTGACCACCGTAAATTCCGGTGTTCCGAGTGTCAAACCCAGTCATTCATCCTTCTTATCTGATGCTTAAACCCCGCTTTGGAGTCAATTCTTCATTGACACTCACTGACCGAGTGACTGAGTGACTCAGTTACTTGTCTTGGGGAATGTGGAAGAAGTGGTGGGATGCAAGAGAGAAAAAGCGTTTCCTCCTTGCTCCCGGGCGTTGGGCTCTGAGCCTGTCTCGTATGCCTCTTACGTCTCTTTTCCCGCTCTCGGCCCTCAACTTGCTTTCCAGACCGCTTCTCTTTCGATCTTTGAATTTGCCTCTTTTTTTTTTCTTCCTCTTGTAACTTCGGCTTGCAGGTAACAGGCAGGATGTTGCGAACTGTCACGGAGTGACGACAGAAATCATGGTCGAAACGCAAACCCTCCAGCTTCGGTGTTTCTCACCCCTCTTTCTTGTCGGCCGATCACTGTCCGGGTTGGATGGTGTGTGGATGAGCTGGCAATCCGGCTTAGACTAAAATTAGCCCCGAGTTATTAACCTCCCGACGGCCGGCATAACGGGGTACAAGCTGTTGCTCAAGCTGCAAGCTGAAGCTTGAAGCTAGAGCTCCCATGAAGTTCAATGAGGTAGCCTGCTTTGTTGACTCACGAAGAGCGGTCACTGGTTTGTTGGTTTATTGTATGGTAGTCCAGGCTCGTTCAAATCGATATGCTATCGATATCTGACCGCAACGAGGCTGTCCATTGATGTCAGTCAGGCAGGCCTCAAACATTTCCAGCTTCATCAGGCCTCTCGGTACTTGTTTCTAGACTTTTTTTGTTGGTGGCTCAGGCTGTTTGGCAAAGCATTTCAACGTCACGGTACCCAAACCCAAGTCACAGACACGTGATGAAGAATTTTGCCTCTTTTTGTCACATGCGCTGCAGTGAAACGAAGCTGGCTGTGAGGATAATAAGGCACTTTGAATTGAAGGAAACGATTGGCAAATGTCGGTGTGTTATTATTGGCACTCGTTCACAGCCCGAGTCCGGCGATCTGGGCCTTTTCGTCACTGGTCGTAGTTGGGATCAGAGAGCTTTCCAGCCTCACTGTTGATGTTAACAACTAGGCTTCGATCCTGCATTGGGTGTTTTCTGTTTGCTTGCCCATCGCTCATCAAGAAGTTGAAAGCTGGAGGGCAGCTCCACATCGCCATGATCCACGTGCATGATCCCTTGGACGTGCTACAGTACCCGTAGATTGTACGAGTGCAAGGCTGGCTCTAAAAAGGACGCAAGCACAATCAATACGAGGACTTCCTACTCGGTTCTGGCAATAAACTAGAAACAATTGAAGAGATATCGTACATGATTTTCTCTTTCCGCGTTACTGCCGTCAAGCCCTGTCGCTGTTCAGTCTTGAATGTCTCAGACTGGCCACAGCAGTTCGTTCCTCCGTACGTAAGAACTACAGAGTCGGTGAGTGGTCATGGATCCTTGGCTTTGTGGATCGCGGTATGGTAGCACGGTCGTTGCACCTCAATGGGGATATGCGGGACGACCTGCCGAAGGCTCCACAGGTGGACGAGGAAACTCTTTGTGTTCTGTTGCACACGGACGCGGCGCGTACCTTCAATTGACATCTGTCTTTGCTTCGAGACGATGTAATGTCATCGTATCCTGAGACGCGAAAGGGGGTTCTGCCGGGAATCAAAAAGCAGGTCAGAGGTGATGATGATCCAACCCAAATCTTGGGGGCACAGCATTGGTGCGTTGTCGGCTGTGCTTGATCTCACGCATCGCATCGCATCGCATCGCATTAAATGCAATACAGTGCTAGTAGAGTGCATAGTCATATTGCTTCTCAGCTATACCTACCTATCTCGTCGCGATCGCACGTCGTCTTGGATGGTGGGGGCTTACCGCGTGGTGGTGTGTCTTGCTGATGGCGGGTGGTTGTGGATGCATGCGTGTGGTTGGCCAGTTGTCACGGCTTGGTACTTGAGTTGGTGTGGTTGGGTAAAGATCCATCATCCTTCCCCTTCTCTTCGTTCGTGTTTGATGATGCAGAGGACAAGTGCAAGGTTGAGCATTTGCCCTAGAACTGAGGCTTCAGGATCAATTGGTTACCAGCGAGCACCATGGATCGATAATCTTCCGATTGGTTTTGACTCCAGATTGGGATTCAGATGGAAACGATAGCCTTTTCCTCAGCCATGACGCATCACATCTGTTATTATTCTCCTACCATTGTGGAAATGACGGAACATGAGCGCCATGGTTTGATACATCCCTATCACTCCCTATCACAACATCAATGCACGTAGCCGCCTCATGATCTAGGACTGCATGCATGTATAACAGCCCAATGTCGACAGCCATGTTGGCGCAGATACATCATTTTGAGACGAGACTTGGGCAACAGCGCATCTCATCAAAGCCTGATGGAGACTGCATACCTTAGTTGGTTGAGCCTGTTCGCCTTGTATCGGCCTCAAGTTGTTTGGAGGTTGACTCTTTTTCTTTAATGCAGGACTACCAGCAGAAACCTAACTGTAATGACTTCAACGTTAGTGACTGCTTAATATCAGCCCACTTACAAGTCAGCCTGATTATAACATCCCTTGACGACGGAACCTAATTCTATCGAGTTACGATATCCTGGAACTTCAACTGCCTTGTCTTGGATTTGAGGCGAAGCCTCAGCTGTTTCCTTTCCCCGTCATTCATGTCACCTTGTAATATCCGACTATCACCTCGGACGTAATTTCAGCCTTCGAGCCTTGATGCTGGTCGCATAGGCCTTGATCGTGGCCGTCACTATCACAATAGCATGATTCATGTCTTCGGTGATATCACGTACAGCGATAACCGTTCTAGGTTCATCCTCTCGAAACTAGGCCCGGGTCGTATGCGGCCGTCACATATCCGAGCATCTTTAATTCATTGTGATGCTCTGATTCGCCATTAATCACCTCTAGCATTTCGTCCAATACCCTTGTTGCGCGCTTAAGTTACCCAGTCATCCAACGACTCACGATATCGCGTTCCAGACGCGTCCAGGCCCGTCCTTAGGCTAGTTTCAGCTCATTAGAGGTGACAAGCCTGAGCCCTTGCGATGGTTTCTTATTCGTCGTCGCCGTTACGCTCACTAAGGAGCTCCTGCTCATCCGCTTGGACGGGGCGAGCCGGCGATCATCATCTCGGGCCACGGCGATTGAGTCCTTGTTCGGAAAGTCATTGCTTTGTCTCGAAAACCAACTACCTACAGAGTAAGGGATGGGCTGTGACAAGTATCTCCATTTTGATGGTTCGGCTATCGAATGAATAAGCGATCCCTGTCTGGTTCTCTAATTCGCAACAGTGATGTGATATTGGGCTCTCCACTGGACTTGAGTCTTGAGCAGTCGTTTATGCTGGGGTTTGCTTCGAGGTAGCCGCATGATTTATTAACGTAATAAACACTATCACCAGTTACGCAATGAACCTACCAAACAACTGATTGATGATTTTTCTACAATTGGTCCTCATAAGACAAGGTCTCATGTAACAAACCGATGAAGATAACATAACAGCACGTATAGAGAGGACTTATTTCTTTTAGGTGCTTGTTGGCGTAGTCTTTTTCATCACATCCACATCACTCACCACACAAATTAGAGGTATTTGACTGACATGATGAACCATGTTGCTGTACCTTTGCCTGTGAACACTTTTTATATGAATTGGATGGCGAGGTAAGCATGTAGAGTTGTAATATTTGATTCTGGATCTATGTATAGGGTAAGCAAATTTGCACGAGAAGCATATCATATATCTATACGAATTTTGGAAGAAGTAGGCAAAATCAAAGGAAAGATAACCGGAGTTGAGAAGAGACGAAGTGTGAAGATGATGTTTTGAAGTCTTTCTAGTAAACTGCTGGCCGTAAATCGCTTGTGTAACACATGGTCATCCAGGAACATCAGCATGGCATATCTCTGTGATGAGTGTTTGAAAAAGAACTTGCGACGTAAAATATACACTGGAAGAGTAAAGAATACAAATACCCAAGAGAATGTGCTGTAAGTTGTAGAAATCATATCACGGTATCAATGGTACATGGTTTCAAGACTGCCAATGACGACAGCAATTCTCTCCTTGCTGAACTGTCGCCAGCAATGACGTTAAAGGAGACACAACACTCTCCATCAGAAATATACTTGCGGTGGGGGAAGCTCAACAGGATGGAATACCGCAATGCGCCCCATTGGAAGCAGCAAGCGATCTCAAGGACATATTAGATAGCAACATGGTACGGAACCCAAGCATTGGTCTTTCACAGCCACAGTTGCCATTGAGTTATTAGCTTTCACTGAGTGTTATACTTGATAAGTTCCTCATAACTACTCATGCGACCACTTCCGATATTCCCCGGCAACGAAAAATAACCCTTCCATTAGATCTGTGACACAGCAACCGGATATTGTACCTATGGGCCTACGAAGCTCAAACCAAATAGGGGAGGAGGTGGCAAGCTTAGTGTATAAGGTCGAGCAGCTGATAAAATCGCGACTGTCAGGATACGACGAAACTATCTGAAGTTACCGTATGCTAGACCAGGCAGGCTTATCTCATAATAGCATTTGCAACCCAGCAACGCTCATGGAAAGAGAAGGCTTCAACTCTTTTCTAGGTAGCTACCAGAGCCAGGCCATGCTTGGAATAGTTTTTTGTTGTGGCGTTAATGTGTATTGAGGTAGGTTGTGAGAGTTGGATGAACAGGCCCCGATAGTCAACGAGGGGTCACAAAGCATGAGAGAGTTTGGATGACTGGAACTATGGGTTTGTATGAATACCATGATGATATGTTTGAATTATAGAAGCACTTTACCCTTGCTGCTGTTGGAGCCAGCATTGATAAGTAAACAGCACCTCAAATAATACAATTATCACGGTTTCCAATCAGTCGAGTACCTGCTCCGCCATGGAGACTTAAGGGCACAATATTAGCCTCAATGTTGGCACGATCACGGATCTTAAGGCTATGACTTACCAGCGCTTCCGGTGTTATCAGGCTCGACGTATGCCTTGCTGACCTTGCCATCCTCCACCTTGAGGGCGTATCGCTTACCTCGCATACCACCGAAGACGGCGTACGCTTCGAAGCCGAGATCTAGAGCCTTGGTGAACTCACCCGTAGGGTCACCGAGGAATCGAATCTGGAAAAGTTAGACTCACGTTAACGAAGCAACGAGTGAGGCGTATCGTAAGCATTGGTGTTGACTCACTCCGGTTTGCTTAGCAGGGTCGAGCTGCTCACTCCAAGCCTTCATGCTGTGATACAAAGTCAGCATTATGCCAGAATACCTTGAGTTCAGAGGCTTTGCGGTCAATAGAACTTACACAAAGGGGTCGTTGACAGACACAACAAAAACTTGGCCAGCCTGTTTGAGCTTGGGGTGGTTGATGTATGAGGGGACGTGCTTGCTGGAGCACGTGCCGGAGAAGGCAGCAGGAACTCCGACAATGTAGCCATTAGAGGACTTGAACTCTTCAGAAAGGTTGACCTTGTTGCCTGGAGAGTCCTCAAGCAGGACGTCAAGGTCGGGAATCTCTTGGCCAACGCGGACAAAGGCTCGAGGGGTTGAGTGGAAGCCGCGCACAGCAACAGCAGGCCTGGCGAGGGCAACGCGTCGTAGAGGAGCTCGGAAAGACATGTCTGGAGATGAATTGGTTCGATTTCTGAAGTGTATGTGTTCTTGCCGAGAGGCGCGGGTCGTCAATTGCTTCTTGGTTCGCTAGTTGAGTTTCGTGGTGGAGGTTGAAGCTCGGGACAGCTGTGGTACGAATGACATCACGTTGAGCTCCACTGCGCTAAGGAGCTTGTTTGCTACATAGATCTACCAATGAACGTTGTAGCTGCATTATGCTCTTTGGTGTCGAAAGAAAAACGGTCTGATGTTATTTGGTGAAATCTTTGATTTTCTTAGGTCCTTTTTGACAATCAGTCATCATTGTTTGTGTTGGGTTCTATAAGCTGCAAATCTTACTTGAGCTTCATACTCCTTAGCGTGGTACCTCCCTTGAGCTGTTATTGTGGTAAGGAGTAGGTTTTCCTCCTTATTGTTTGCATAGGTTATTTCAAAACGCAAGCATGGAACAAGAAGGTATTAGGGAATATCTCGTTATAGCATCGTAACAAAGACATTAAGTGGTGTTCATATGTTAAGCAGCTTCCGGTGAGCCCTGATGAAAAGATCATTATGCTGTTGGGTAATGCCAAGTGTTTTTATTGTTTGTTAGAAATAAAAGGAGAATAAAGGAAACAAACGCATTAGACCATCTGAGTTGTTCCATTATCGCTGCAATAGCATCGTCAATGAAATATAATATAGTGTTTGCCGATGCCGGCTGCCTGCTGCCTCCGCTACCTGCCTAGATCAAGAAATGCCCAACACGGCTGAGATGAATTGCATAGGTTTCTGTTTGTAACCCAAGAATAGATAAAACCATCGCCTTTTTTAACCTCTCACGAACGTGTATTTTCTTCTCTCATTCTCCTTACCGTGAGCTTCCAACCATCCACGACGCTTCACTTCCTCCTCAACCTCAAAGCATGGAACTAGGCCATGCTCAACCACACATCTTCTCGCAAAGAAAAAATAGCCTGACGTCAAGAGGGTCAGGCGTCGTGAAGAAGACCCAGACCATAGACGACGCACCTTTGACGTCCAACGGCCTTGATACCCTCACGAACGCTCAGCTTCTGCAACCGAAATCTATGGTACATAGCATAAGCGGGAAGTTAACACAAGAGATTCTCGACGCCCTACCTGTGCAAATTCCTACTTGGCGTCTTCACACATATGTGGTACACATTGTCGACTTCAAAGCCAGGCCCCAGTATCGACGAGAGGTGTCCTTCAACAGCGGTACCACACATGGAACTGGAGACCACATAGAGAGTGGTATATTTATCCGAACACATGAGAAAAAATGGTGCGGGCATCTTTACGTGCCCCGAAGACATCCGGAGTTAGGCTATTATGAGCTTGATAGCCAACAATGTAACAACCTCATGGAGCACGATGACTTCGATTCTGAGTCTGCTATCGGCTTCATATTCAAGCAAGATTACCAAAATTACTTCGACCACATTCTTCGACTGATAGCATTACCAGACGAGAGAAAATCCGTAATCTCAACTTACTACGAATACCGTCAGATCAATGACCAACCACTACCACTTGTGAACTCGACCGACTAGGTGACGGCGGTGCTTGTAGCTATGGGAACAAAGAAGGTATTGATGGAATATGAACCAAATGACTGGTACATAGATGACAAGGGGGTGTTCCAGGAGCGTGGCCGAGACAAAACTACTATTGGAGACACTATTTACTGCGGAGAGTCAACATTGATCGGAATTTTGCCATGAGATTGAGATGCTGAAAGCTGATTTCGAGGTTGTAAACATGCTATAGCACCAATGTACTTAGAGACGCCATGTCATCGAGAGAATTTGAAACAGCATTTCTTTATGCAATTGATTAGAGTGATGCATGGTGCTTGTTAGAGAACAAGACATCTAACAATCTGGAAACGCTGTGGGAGTGATGTATGATACGGCTGAATATATTCTTCCATATGCTGGCCACTATGGCATGAATATGGAAAGTGGGCTGTCGTAATGCACTTGCATGGAGCATTGGAACTGTCCAGTTGTAATTGGTAGCTATGACATTTGAGACTTGAACAGTCTTAACACATGAAATCGATTTCCTTCGCGATCAATGTTTGTAAATGTAGTATTGTGGATGTGGCTAATATTGCCCATGCTACGTTTGTTAGAAAACAAGGATACGATGACATGCATTAGACGATGAAATCATTACGTCTTGACTTAAAGGCCACAGTCTCAACGGTGATGGTTTAGTGACCTGATACCGGAATCAACCGAGCCTGAACATGGGTATTTGCACAAAGGTAACGTACATTGACACTCACGTGTAATTTTTATTCACGATGGAGGTAAACTAGGCTCGTCCCGTTGGTAGAAGGGCGTTGGTTTCAGAGTTAATCAAGGGTTGACAGACCCATCCGGAGCCCCGGATGGAGAGGCAGCACGAAGATGAAGAACCACATCACCTGTGCGCATACGATTGTGATGGGATGCTACCTATGCAAGGAGTCTCCTTGCGTCTCGGCTCGCCATCGGCTATGTAAATGTCTTTGGTTCAAATGCCAGAAACGACGTTTAAGGTGTGGAAGCTGGGATCAGGTTACGGGTTTTCCTCTATACCAACACAAGGTTGAAACCCCAAATTTGTAGACTTTAGCTGCAAGGACGAGGATGTAGACTCTCATATAATAACGTATTGTGGATAGATAGTTCGTATCCTGGACCTGGCGTGAGGTGTTGATGTAACCTCTCGATCATGAACGTCAAATATCTGAACATGGGACATGCTCATGGATGGTGGAGTTATGGAGTCAAGGTTAGCTTAACAAGTCTTCAACGTTGGCTCTTGGTCTGATCTGATATCTAAGCCGCAACCTGTTTGGCAACGGATTATGATGCATGTACGTCTGCAAGGCGTGGGGGAACTAGTCAATGCTGTCTATCACCCGCTTTGACATCTGCTTTCTTTTTCCAATAGACCTATGACCCGACAGGCTGAACTATGAGCTGAAGATGCAAGGTTCCAACTGCTCATATATGCAAGTGAACTGGAGAATCGAGAAACCGTTCAAAGGTTTAGCTCTCCTTCCCGACCCCTTGATATGAAGTTGCAGACTGGCGCACCATAGCCTCGAGAGTGATATGTGAGTACTTGCAATACCTTGGAGACAGGTAGCTCTTGGCCCTTAACCAGCTGTTGTTTGATTATTAGCACAGACGATGTTGGGTACCTATCCAAGTCCCCAAGCCATCGCCAGCCAGTGTGAAGAGTTGGCGTTGTTCAGACCTTGATCCAGCTCATCCATCCAAGAAACCCTCTCGCAACAATGCCACCTGGACATCCCGCCATCAGTCAGAGACGTTGTCATTGAAAGAGTGTGAGAGCACATGGCGTGAGAAGATAGGAATGTAGAGCGACATCTTGCCCATGGCGAATACTACCTGCAGTTGTGTTCAGCCATGTTTCGTAGATAGTCGCCGGCGTTGGTGATTTGTCAATGCAAGAGAACCACAGAAACGTATTAGAAGGACGTGATTTTGACGATCACCAAGCCAGCTTGATGCATCAGAAGGTATCCTTCGGGCTGCCAAGCATCAAGTTGGCCTGATAATAGGTTCTTTTAATTGGGTCTGCTGCTGTGATGCCCAAGATGGTGATCTTCAAATTTTCAAGTTGTTTTATCGTTGCATCCCAGATTCTCTGCTGGCGATCAACAATATCTCAGACCACAATCATTGCACGCACAACAGGGAGCCAACAACCAGGTAGTGCCATTAGACTCTGAATACGGAGCACATGCAATGGTTAACAGGGGAGCTCGCATGGCAGGCAAGGGGACCTTGGAGACGAAGCACAGCACGCCAGAGACAAGGGTTTTAAAGAGAAACAAGGTGATGCAAGACATGCCGCACCTGAAATGTGTACAGGCTAATAAGCCGATGATAGTGAAGACCAATGAAAAGCAGGCTTGAACCCCTTATTACTGAATAGTAGAGAGGATCGTTAGTTGGAAAACTTTTTATTTTGTTTTAATTTCTTTGAAGAAAAATGGGTTAATAAAGCCCCTCGTGTGATAGTTGTCAATTAAATACAGGCCGTTGACTCGCTCGCTAAGCATCATGACCTCACCCAGTCCCACGGACCTATCTACCTTAATCAATAAGTTAGTAGTAGTGTATTGTGGAAGAGAAGAAGCGGCGGACACTTGAGCTGTTTGAAGCAATTTACGAATGACCGGCCGACGACTCAGAGCCGTTATAGCACTACAAATACAAGAAGTTTTGTAGTATATAAACGCAACCACCACCACCACCACCACCACCACAACTAAACATTGAATTACATCCAATTCTTCCCCTCCACCATTAGGCACGCGGGCATCCACAGCGAGCCGTCCATGAGTGCATAAGCAGGTGCAGGCACTTTAGTCTAGCCTTGTCCCCTGTCGCTTGTGTCTAGCCCCAAGCGGGTGATGGCCCAATCTACCCCTGGCTTGGCACTCAAGGATGGGTCCTCTTCCATGTCTCTGCTATCTTGTTGCCCCTCAACAAGCGTTCTCACAGACTCACACACAGAACTTATCCAGGCACGAGGGCTGTTTTGGCGCCCCAGCCCCTCCACCAGTGAGCACCTGCGACGACCCTCCACGGGCCCCTGTCTCCTGTCGTGTCGTTTTGGATACTGGTTGTGAAGCTCTGTGTTTTACAGTGTATTATTAACTTCTGTTGCAGGTTGGTATAACCGTTACTGACTTGGCTTCAGCTTGGGTACCGAAGAGGTCGCAGCTTCTCGGCTTTCATACATAGTGTTGTATATCGAGGACGGATCTTTCAGCTGACCGAGTTCCAAAACATCCGCGAGTTTGTTCAAAGTCTTTTTAACCATGCTTATCCTTGTATCTGGGCAAATCACGAATCCCTACCAGCTACGGAGTACTGTACGAACTAGGGAGTCTCCCACCGGTCTCTGGTACATACTCTTTGAAGAGAATCTCAGGATCAACCCCTCACCTCTGATCAACCAAAATCTGGCGGTCTGACGACTGAAGGATGATCAATTCATTCATCCAGCTAACTGTCACAAATAACTAAATAAGGCATTTTCTTTTTTGTTCAGAGACGATACACATGAGGTTTGTACTACTGAACCGGACTACCCTCTGTCAAAGAATCCCCGCCAACGCCGCAATTGGGACGCCTCCGTTCCACACGGATTCAAAAGGCGACTGACTGCTCAGATCTATTCTTATTAATATAGACAACACGGGCCTGATAAGCTTCGAGTCTTGAACATTAGACGCATAACCAAAGAATATCCACTAGAATTGGACTTGAATGGGATCATTGCAATCGAGGCCTTTGTTTCGAGACCGTAGAACTCGAAGGTGCTAGGGTATTAGGGTATTTAGGTACAGTACCATCACCAACAACGTTGGCTGTCCAGGCTGCCAGGTTGTTGCTGATCGTCACTGCACTGTGGGTTCCCGTTGCAAGAGCCCACTCTAAGAACGATCATGTTTTTAGACGGCGTCACTCCACTCTGCCTCCCGTGAGTTTCGTCTCTGCCCCTGACCCCAGCCAGAATATGGAACCCTTCAGGGCTTGGCCTTTTTCTGTCTCTTATCTACTCCGTACTCCGTCTCTCACATATGCTTGGTGGTATGCATAGCAAGCGCGGCTGTCGAAGGGCTGCTGCGGGTGGTTGCTGTAATATTAGTTGACCGTTGAAAAGCGTCACTGGTTAAAATTCAGGCTCTAAAAGTACAGTATTTCCAAAACACAGTAAGACTCCAGGTTGAGCTAGCTCCTGAGCTCGACACCAACTCTGTAAGGTACCGAGACTGCTAGCCAACCTGACCGGCCACGTTATTCCATTCCCACCATTATCATCACCCATTGCTGTCAGGTACCGATCTGTAAGGTAGTGCACCTAACGTTAACTGGCCAGAACCTCATTCGCCTTTCCTCCCCTCTTTGTCTTGCTCACTCTTGTTTCTGACCTACCTTTCTCTGCCCTCCTGCAGAGCCACCTGGACTTTCTTGTCACTTTTCTGGATATCTGGTTCCGCTTCAGTTCTTCTTCAGTGTCGATCATTTCCCTTCTCTCTCGCAGTTCATTATCCTCTTTCATTGTCGCTTGTTTCGCGCTCGCTTTTATTTCTCCTATCCTCCCCCCACACACAAACAAGCCCACAACGCACGACCCTGCAGCGTCGAACGCCAACGATCCACCGACCGTCCCACGCGCCGTCTCTCCCTCCTGAAGTCCGCGTCTCAGCCGTGCATAAATCTGCCCCGAAATACCGCTTGATCCATGTCTGGTACCTTGCAGTCCACTATCTGAACTACTCGACGTGAAGTACCTCCTTAGCTCGGGTACTTCGCCTTTCGTTGCCTTGTCTGTACAATTCCATCACGACCCCCCTTACCCTTCCTACCTCTCTGCCTTGTCTACCACCAACACCAACACCACCACCACCGCTACCTCCACTTTCACTATCACCATCAACCCGCCGCCGGTTTGCTGTCCACTTTGCGCTTCTTTATTGCTTGAACGCTTCCTGCGCTCCTCTCGAGATCGAGAATTCTCACAAGTTCGCATCGCGACAAACTGTCGCTCCCATTGAGCTGCCATCGCCGCTTGTCTCCTGTACTCCTTTGTTTTCCGAACGACCATAACCCAGTTGCGCGCCGCAACCGCCGTATTCACCTCATAACCGACACCGATACCTACTTTGATACGACATCGATATTTCTCCCGACTTTTCGCTCTTGCAACTCTAATCTGCCGAAACGCTGTTGAAGAACCGCCACCTTCGCCTCGCTAATTGCCATCAACTCGATTTATTTGTTACCTGCATTGCTACGCTTTATCTCGACGCATAATAATCGGGACAAACTAACTCGCTGCCTTTCGGCCGCTCTGGTCAGTAGAGACGTCTTGGCTCGACACCAGTACAATAATTAAACGTCGTTTGGGTCAAGAGGCATACGAGCCTAAGCGTTTGTTCTCTTGAGTCGCAGTAAACACATTATGTCCATCATGTTGCAAACACCATCTCGAGCTTCTACTGCCTCCTCCTCTTCTTTCCAGCCTATATCACGCCAAAACACCATGTCTTCCTATGATGGCTCGCGGTCTGCGCGCCAATCGAAGCGCTACTCCATGTCAGCTCTGTATATGTCGATTTCCGCCAACGAAGGAGACCTGCAGATTGAAGATGAACTTGCCAAAGGTAGGAACTTATATCTACTTTAAGAAGATAAACAATTAACACCCATCGCAGCGCAAAAGGCATTGCGTGATCTCAAATCTAAGATTTCATCACAGTCGAAGAAGAACTTCGTTCTGGAAAAGGATGTGCGCTATCTAGATTCCCGAATCGCTTTGCTTATCCAGAACCGGATGGCTTTGGAGGAGGTATGTTTCCAACAAGCACTAAAATGAACGAATTCTCATTGGCCTTCTAGCAAAATGAAGTTGCCAGCCATCTCGAAGATGCTCTCGAGATGCAGCAGGGTGTCTTCCCTAACGACGACAAGACGCAGAAATACGGAAACCTCTTATTTCTGCTACAGTCCGAGCCTAGACACATTGCACATCTTTGCAGGCTAGTTTCGATGGCTGAGATTGATTCACTCCTTCAGACAGTCATGTTTACTATCTACGGAAACCAATATGAGAGTCGTGAAGAGCACCTCCTTCTCACCATGTTTCAGGTACGCATTACAAGCCATTTCAAAAATTTCAAGTCTCACAGGTTCTAGTCCGTCTTGACATATCAATTTGATAACACACCAGACTACTCCTCACTGCTCCGCGCTAACACGCCTGTTTCCCGAATGATGACTACATACACTCGAAGAGGGCCTGGTCAAAGTTTCCTCAAATCCGTACTTGCTGATAGAATCAACGGTTTAATCGAGTTGAAAGACCTCGATCTCGAAATCAACCCGCTCAAGGTCTACGAGCGAATGATTGAACAGATTGAAGAGGACACCGGCCAACTGCCTCCTCATCTTCCCAAGGGAATCACTGGCGAACAAGCTGCCGAGAACCCCCAGGTTCAGGCTATTATCGAGCCGCGCTTGACTATGTTGACCGAGATTGCTAATGGCTTCTTGACCACCATCATCGAGGGCCTCGAGGAAGCGCCTTATGGTATCCGTTGGATCTGCAAGCAGATCAGGAGCTTAACCAAGCGCAAATATCCGGATGCTAATGACCAGGTTATCTGCACTTTGATCGGTGGATTCTTCTTCTTGCGTTTCATCAACCCCGCGATCGTTACACCGAAATCGTACATGCTTATTGATGGAACACCAGCCGAGCGACCTCGACGAACTCTGACATATATCGCCAAGATGCTTCAGAACCTCGCGAACAAGCCATCTTACGCCAAGGAACCGTACATGGCCAAGCTTCAGCCATTCATTCATCAGAACAAGGACCGAATCAACAAATTCATGCTTGATCTCTGCGAAGTCCAGGATTTCTACGAGAGCCTCGAGATGGATAATTATGTTGCGCTGTCAAAGAAGGACCTCGAACTCGAGATTACTCTCAACGAAGTGTACGCTATGCACTCGCTAATTGACAAGCATCATGAGGAGTTGTGGAAAGATGACAATTCGCATCTTGCTATTATTATGTCGGAACTGGGATCATCACCTCCTCAGCTGCCACGCAAGGAGAACAGAGTCATCCACTTGCCCTTGTTCAGTAGATGGGAGTCAGCCATCGGTGATCTGACGGCAGCCCTGGATATCACACAGGAAGAAGTCTATTTTATGGAAGCCAAGTCGATTTTCGTGCAAGTCATGCGGTCTATTCCATCGACTAGTGGGGTAGCCAGACGACCGTTGCGATTGGAGCGTATCGCAGATGCTGCGGCCACAAACCGCAGCGATGCTGTGATGGTACGCAAAGGTATTCGGGCCATGGAGTTGCTGTCTCAACTTCAGGAGTTACGTGTTATCGACAAGGGTGATCAGTTCAGCCTTCTTCGAGATGAAGTTGAGCAGGAGCTTCAACATCTCGGTTCTCTCAAGGAGGGTGTTATCACCGAGACTCAGAAGCTGCAGGAGGTTTACAAGACGATCCGTGACCATAATGTTTATCTCAACGGACAGCTCGAGACTTACAAAAGCTACCTCCACAACGTTCGATCACAGAGTGAGGGCACTAAGAGAAAGCAGCAGAAGCAGCAAGTTCTTGGTCCATACAAGTTCACTCATCAGCAGCTCGAGAAGGAGGGTGTTATCCAGAAGAGTAATGTTCCCGATAACAGGCGGGCAAATATCTACTTCAACTTTACCAGCCCACTGCCTGGAACATTTGTCATTTCACTGCATTACAAGGGTAAGACACTCTGATTCTCATGTTTTTCATACCTTAGATGCTAACCTGAAGATAGGCCGCAACAGGGGTCTCCTTGAATTGGATCTTAAGCTGGATGATCTGCTTGAGATGCAGAAGGACAACCAGGATGACCTTGATCTCGAATATGTCCAGTTTAACGTGCCCAAAGTGTTGGCACTATTGAACAAGCGCTTTGCTAGGAAGAAGGGCTGGTAAATGATCTATGACGACAATACGACTCTCAGCCACAACATATCTCGACACATATTGATCCATGTACTACGACCGCATCAGACGGAGGGGCTTGGCGTTATGGATACTGATACCACGGAATATTATGTTCTCTTTACCTTGGACCAGTAAGCTACTTGGAGGGCTTGTCACCATGGTTTCTTTTGTTAATTTCGTTTGTCTGCTTCCTTTCCAGACGTGGACATTCGCTTCATGTCTTGTATCGTGGTGGTGGAGATGGTGGAGCAGGAGGTGTAAGTCAGGGAGCAGGAAGGACTATTCTTTTATATACCGTTTGCTTGTTTCTTGAACGGCGGTATTCTGCTTCGGCTGGTCCGCAGTGGGAGTTTGTTATGCGGCGCCTTGATTATGTGTGCATGCCAGTAGTCTGTCAATGAGATGGATTGTACTGTACCCCTTTAGGCATGAAGAGTGTTGGACAGGACGATTTCAACTGGGGTTTAGTGGCCTTGAGCACCCTGATAATGAACAATGGGATTTGAATCTTTATAATAAAACGTCAGGGAATCATATTTATTTAATGTGTGAATAAAACATTTGACACATCACATATAACGAAATAGTCATTGATACTACTAAAGGAAGCAACAAAAATGCTCACGAAACATTGAGGTACCTATGCCACAGAGGAACCGAGGAAGTTGAACGAAGCTGGGGTGTGGTGGAGAGAGCTTGGGGAAGAGGGGCCGCATAAGCTAGGTAGGACTGCATCCCCAGATCTGAACCTCGGCATCTCATTAGCAAGGGCCGAACGTTTAATAAGAACCTGTGTTGCAATTGTCCTTTAATCGCAACTTCGCCAACTCATTGTCCAATTTGCCTTTGACCCTTTCGTCTTCTATCTCGGATAACCCGAAAGAGACTCTTTTAATCCTATCGGTTTTGAACCTTTAGTACCTATCCACGCAGTATTATCCGTAGTCACTTCGTCATTTGCATCTATCTTTTGCCCAATGGCTGGTAGAATTCGACAGCCCGTCGACGAGGCGGCACTCGAAAAATACATTTCCGATAATGTCCCTGCCATCAAAACACCGATTGGCCTCAAGCAGGTGAGCATTTGGCTCATGGTCCTCTCAGTTGTGATGCCGGCTGACGTCGAAATAGTTTGGGTTTGGTCAATCCAATCCAACTTACCAAATCACCGCTTCCGATGGCCAGCGCTTTGTGATGCGCAAAAAGCCACCTGGAAAGCTCCTTTCCAAGACAGCCCACAAGGTTGAGCGTGAATACCGCATCATGCATGCTCTAGAGAAGACTGACGTTGCTGTCCCCAAAACGTACTGTTTGTGCGAGGATGACTCTGTCATAGGGACACCGTTCTACATCATGGAGTTTCTCGATGGGCGTATCTTTGAGGATTTTACCATGCCAGGCGTAAAGCCCACTGAACGTGAGGCTATGTGGCGCGATGCTGTGATAACTCTGGCACGCTTTCATGCTGTTGATTACAAGAAAGTCGGCCTGGAGAAGTTTGGCAAGCCCTCAGGTTTCTATCCTCGACAGATCAATACGTGGATGACTATTTGTGGGAGCCAGGAAAAGGCTGTCGACATTGAGACCAAGGAGCCTGTTGGCAAGCTTCCACATTTTGAAGAGACGGTGCACTTCTTCAAGAACGAGCGACTGCAGCCTAAGGATCAGGCAACGCTAGTGCACGGAGATTATAAGATTGATAACCTGGTATTTCACAAGACCGAACCAAAGGTTATTGGGATCTTAGAGTACGTTTCTCTTTTCTCGGTTCATACTTGCCCGCTAACGTGTATCTTGCAGTTGGGAGATGTCCACTATTGGTCATCCGCTCTCCGACATTTGCAACTTTCTCACAAACTTCTATTCGGCCAAATCTCCTGGTGCAACTCCTTATGATGCATCTGGCTTCCTCCCCGGCAAGACGGCTGGTCTTCCCCAGCCGGAGCAGATCCTGGAGTGGTACACAGCGCAGAGCGGATATGATCCTCGACCGGAGGTGCCGTGGGGCATGTCTTTCAGTATATGGAAGCTGGCTGGTGTTTGCCAGGGGATCGCGGCGCGGTATGCGCTTAGGCAGGCCAGTAGTGAGAAGGCGAGACAGCATGCTGTGACGAGGGGATCGCTGGCTGAGTTTGCATGGGCATTGGCCAAAGAGGCTGGCGCGGATGAGACTAGCAACAAGCTGTAGGATATGCATTGTGGTGATGCGTGCAATGTACGAAATATACCCTCAGTATCCATCTATCAAACTAAGCACAGACATACAGATATATAGATGCATAGGCAATGTGAGGCTAAGCATAAATGGGATTGCACAAAATCGGCAAGGAAACAAAATTGAGGAATCAGATTGCATTCAGCTACGACTGCCTTATAAAATAGTATACCCATGTTATCTTACTGCCTTGAGAGCGACAACAGGGCTGAGTCGAGTAGGTCGAGGCATTAAGATCTATTCTGGAAGTCTGGTATCCAAGCACTGTTGTCTTGGGCTGCAACACCCCCGGACTCAGATCCGAAACACTCTAATGACGACCCAAGTGCTACCTAGGTAGGCTTATGACGTTATGCTTTTGTAAGTACATTTCTTCTTCCCTGACAACATACCTATTTATCCAAACTTCAAATGTTGAAATCATTCGCGCCATTGCTCAATTACCTTGATCCGCTCGTCACCATCTATTGGGGGCCTGTATCTACCCAATAACACGGTCTCTGGGGCGTTTCACAGCATCTATCTTATCGCTCGCTACGCCGAAAGGGGTCAAAACTTGATTTAAACCATTCTCGACATCGCGATAATTGCAGTTCTTCAACTTTTTTGGCGCCTGGTCCTGTCCAATCCTTTAGACCTTACGTCTGTACGATTATTCAACTGGCCTATTCATGGCTGGCAACACCCGTCGGCGCATTACGTTGCCGGACCCTGACCCTCCAGCGGATGAGCGACGGCCTTTACTGAGTAGGCTCAGTACTGCCGGTCCCGAGAACCACGATGCTCTGTATAGTTGCATGACAGACCCTCATAGTCATTTACCTGTGTATACCAACATTCATCGTATTCGCCGCGATATCATCAGTGTTGTTGAGGACTACTTGAGCCTCGCCCAGCTGCAGGACCTGAGAATTAATGTTACAGTTGTGCGGCCCTTGGTTGATAAGTTCTATGGCCTCAACGACATTTCCATCAGTAAGAGAAGTACAGTTTGGCTTCCTGAAACCCCTTTACTGATCAAACTTGACAGTTTACTGTTTACTGGTCAACCGTGCTCAGTTTCTTGAGGAGCAGTCTCATTTGAACAACCGTCACAATGTAAACTTCACACGTGCTACCCTATGTGAGCTCATTGCTACGCGCATTCTTCGACGCTTTGGGGAAGTGCATGACGATGGCCATGATGGTCTCCTATTACTGGCTCATATCCTCATTGCAGGTTTCGAGCCCTTTCAAAATGCTCCAGAAGAGATTCGAGATGAGGCAGAGCGCACCACCTCATGGGTTGACTACAAGACATTACCAGCTCTAGAGGTGGCGATTGTTACAGAGAGCAAACATTTTCTGAGCTCTGCAACTTGCGAGAAGGTTGTCAACGCTATCTACGAGGGTCGAATTGTCTACACCCCTTCAACCTTTTGGGACATCATTCCCGATCATTATAAGTTGAAGCCCATCTCCATCTATGACCCTCGCGATTCGCCTCTTCTCAACCAATATCGTCTAATTGTACCTCGAACACGAAATATCCTTGAATCCATCCAATTTGCTACGCTGCTCGCCCTCTATGTTGCGGTTATGGTTCTCAGAAGGAAGAACCGCTACGGACCGACCGAAGCGGCTTTTTCTATATTTGCTTTTGGATGGGGCCTAGATCAGTTTGCTACCATTCTGGCACATGGATGGTATGTCACGAATATGCGTGTTGCGTCACTTCTCACTGACACATTTGTAGGAGCGTCTATACCCAGAACCTGTGGTCATTCCTTGATGTCGCCTTTGTCTTCATCTACTGGGCATATCTTGTGCTGCGATTCTTGGGCTGGAGACTTGATGACTCAAACCTAGACGAGCAAGCATTTGATGTGCTTGCACTCGCAGCTCCCGTATTGGTTCCGCGCCTGGCTTTTAACCTGCTTAGCGACAATCTGGTGTTTTTGTCCCTCAGGTCAATGATGGCAGATTTCTTCTTCCTAACAGCTCTGTCTGCCTGGTGTTTCCTGGGCTTCTTGTTATCACTTCTCTGGCTTGGCGAGGGAGCCCATCCAATCCTGTAGGTTCTGCCCGTACCACCTGGTGCTACGTGATACTGACACGTATCAGAACAATATCGAAATGGATGATCTACATCTGGTTTGGATTAGATGGAACAGGTATACATCGATCGGTAAGTCTTTGTCCTTTTGCTGAACTGTTTCTGACTGATATGCTAGACCGAATTTCATTGGCTGCTGGGACCTAGTGTTATGGTAGCCTTTGCTTTCCTTGGAAACACTCTCTTCCTTACTATCCTCGTCTCGATGCTCTCCAATACCTTCAGCAACATTTCATCAAATGCCATAGCAGAAATTAGCTTCCGTCGAGCAGTGCTCACCCTTGAGGGTGTCAAAGCCGATGCTGTATTTGCATACCAGCCCCCTTTCAACATTCTCGCTGTCTTCCTTTTCATCCCGCTGAAATTCGTTGTGAGCCCGCGTTGGTTCCACAAGATCCACGTCACGGCGGTCAAGATTTTGAATCTGCCTCTGTTGCTCATCATTGCGGTTGCTGAGCGTCGCTTGCTATGGCCGTCTCGAACGATCGAAGACCCGGCTGAGATTAAAGCTCCGCCACCAACAAAGAGCCAGTTCTGGAAGAAGTGGCGATTAACGGTTCACCGAGACCTTCGCGCTGTGTTTCAAGTCCCGCCGCCTGACACCGTACATGATGATATTGCAGTCGATGATGATCTTACTCATCATCTGATCCGTCGACAGTTCACACGCAACGCTACAACCGACATAGAGCCTCGTAATGTGGAACCTCACGCCCGACCTGACCCTGGAGGTCGACGTCCATCACGAAGAGATTCCATGTTTCCAGGCATTCCCCCGCAGAAACTACGAGGATCCTTCTCCGAGAATGACATGTTTGAGGGAACCGCAGATAGACTGGCCAACATGGAAAAGGCGATACGACGTATGGAAGCTATGCTATCACGATTGGTTCCTTCCCTCGAAGACGCCATCAGTGATGATGAATTGGAGGAGAGTGGGACGCTACGGGGAGACAATACTGCCGAGTCTTCATTTGGAAGGTTAGCGGATCAAGAATCATGATCATTGCGCGGTGTTTAGGTTTGATTACAAGTAGGAATATGCTTGCAGAGAGCTATAGCATGGCGTTTACATACCATGGTGATGACCTCTTTTCGTTTTTGTTTTGGCACTGATTCACGGCACTGTTAGAAACAAACATCTCACCACACAGCCTTCCTTTCCTATGAATACTAAAAATTCGTCATTCTCGCGTTTTCACCAGCAATTTTCCAAGCCTCTCTTTCGTAATTTCTTGCTTTAAATAACTCGACATGTGTACACTCACATATTTCAAGCACAAAGAATGCAAGCACACCTGGGTTGTCGTCACAGAGCCCTGTGAGCCCTTCATGGGTCTCAACAACTGCCCAACCTTCTGCGACGGCTCGGCAAAGGAACCACCCAAATTCTATAATACAAAGAGTCGTCCTTGTCCTCGATGCCAGTTGCATGGCGTGTACGATCGCAACTTGGTTCGGATGGTGGAAGCTATGGGATGGGGAATTAAATGGGGAGTCGGGCCAGGGAGAGATGATTGGGGTTGCGAAATGAAGTGTGCGATCCTCTGAGGGAATCCTACTGATGGATTATATGTGAGCTTAGAGATCAAGACGTGAGTTGTTCCCGCTTGATAATGGGAAAAGGTCGACATGTGTTTGTCTGGTTCAATACTTTCTGGAAACCTACTGATGAAGCCAGGCAGTTAATTCTCTCCCAACTCGACGAACAACGATCACGTCGAACTTGATCGTGTTCATCATTTCGTTTCGATTTCAGAAGTTTGCGATTCACCAGCCACTGCTCCATACTCGTATTTTACTACTATCGATGTTTTACTCATTTTCTGGATTCCCAAGGACCTGCATCACGTGCCACACCCACTCAGCGTCATCACCAGTTTTCCATCCACGATGCATGAAGCCTCACCACAACCACAACATAATTTCACATTGAACGTCATTTATCATGCTCCCAACACCGGACACTTCGCATGTCCCTTATGAGCGGGTCTACGAACCTGCTGAAGACTCATACCTCCTCTTGGACACGCTCTCGTCCGCTTCAGAGACTGAGTTTCTACAAAAAGCCTTTCCCCATGTCGCGCCCCTTGTGGTGGAGGTTGGCACAGGCTCAGGCGTCGTGCTCGCTTTTGTTCACGCACATGCACATAAACTATTTGGAACGCGCGAGATCCTCACGGCGGGAGTCGACATGAATGCTTTTGCGTGCCGAGCCACTGTTGGGACAGTTGCAAAGGCAGCATCTGATAACCCCGATACGCACGCCTTGTACCTGGGCTCTTGCATGGGAGATCTCACAACCCCGTGGCGTGAGGGCACCATTGATGTCCTCATCTTTAACCCACCATATGTACCTACGCCTGAAATGCCTGCCAGGCCAGAGTCATTTATCGCAGACGACCTTGGAGTCAACACAAAACCCTCATTTGACGAAGATTCGTATCTCTTGGCCTTGTCATACGCAGGAGGCTTAGATGGAATGGAGACAACAGACAGATTGATCGAGGCACTACCCCGAACATTGTCCCCTCGCGGCTGTGCCTACCTCCTTCTCTGCGCCCAAAACAAGCCGGACCAAGTCAAGAGTCGAATCGAGGGATTCGGGCCCGAGTGGCGGGCTCGTACTGTCGGGACCAGCGGCAAGCAGGCCGGATGGGAGAAATTGCAGATCGTGCGAATATGGAGAGACTATGTGAGCACTGTAGATTAGGAAAAGAGACGCTGCCATGGGCTTGAAGCATGTAAGGGCATGTATTTAGATATCTTTCCATACCAAGAAAAGCGATACCCACCCGGCGAGATTCATATAGTTTTAATGGCCAAACAACCCGAACGCCAGGTTCCATTTGAATGTGACGTCTTCACAATATCATGGTCACTCCACATAACGACACGCAAATGCGCTTCCAACACCTTGCCGCCTTGTCGTTCCACTCCTCGATCTTTCTGTGATTGCCCTGTCTAAGGTCGTCCTCCACGTCCGCGGCTACCACCACGGCCACGTCCCCTGGGACCGCCTCTGCCTCGTCCTCCTCGGCCGCCTCGCTCTGCCTCCTTGCGGGCCTTGTTCTTGGGCTTGGGCGCGTCGTCGATGAGCAGTGTGTCGAGGGGTAGTGAGTCGGGAAGGATGAAGTATCGAATTGTGGAGCCTCGAATGTTCATAGTATCGAGTGAGATGGGCTCCTGGCCCTTGATGGTCATCTTAACGGTACGGAGGGCGGTGTTCATCTGGGGTGAGACTGAGGAAATAGTGCCATGGACGATGGTACCTGGAACAAGGTCAGTACACTGCTCGACGTTTGTGCAAGCTCGAGCGCAAGGTGAGGTGTCTCGCACCATTTTTCAACTCAATTGTCACCGTCTCGTTGGCGCATTTCATAAGGAATCTAGTCGTACCGAGTCAGTTAAGAAGGTCAAACTTGAGAAGCTCAGCACAATCCAAGTGCAGTGCGAGGGATAGGGGAAGTTCTTACCGAACGAGCTTCATCTTGGCAGTATAATAGTAGTTATGCGCTTAAATTGCTTGTAGAATTTATGGGTGGTGAAGTCGGAAGTTGTTAGGCGCGTCGTCAAGGAATCGATTCAGCGTGAGGCTGAGAGGCTGGCTATCAAGGCCGAATTGTCGGTCGGAAAAATTGAGGGTCAGAGCTCCAGGTACTGACACGTGACGTCGTCGAGCTGAGAAAGCTTTAGGTCGGCCTCCACATTTGTTGATAGCAGCTCATTGGCACACATGTCGTTATCGATAAGAAGACCCGCGGTTCGTCGAGCAAGCAAAGCATGGAAGAAACAGCCATAAATTGCAGCCTTGCCAGCTTGAGCATGTCATCGCTTAAAGCTTGCCTCTTGCCTGTGGCCCGGGGTTTTCCTCCTTCCTTTCACCTTCGACCAGACTCTCGAAGTTGGAGCCCTTAAGTTTACCTCTCAGGCTTTTTGTTCTCCCGCTGCCGGCTTCGCTATTCACTGCCCCGCCTAAGCCTGCAACCTGCATCCATCGTTACCCCACCATCTTCAAGGCCCAAGATCAAGTGGGAGGTCATCGGAGCTCGGTTTCATTTCCTTAATATCATAACAGTCTACACCGCGCATTCTATTTTCTGGGGCGATATCGCCAGACTGCACTGTCGGAAATCATGATTTCGGGACGAGGAGGAGCTGGCGCTCGGGGGAGGATTCGTCCACCTCGTCGCATTGTGCGTGTAAGTTATGCCCCTGAGCGAGACACAGTGAACAGAGCACCGAATCTACTCAACCGTTGGATCCAGAACTAATGGCTTATTTCTTCAGCCCAACGAGTCTGGCGAAGGTTCTGATTTCGAGGCTTGCTGGAAGATGCTGCAGGAAGCCCTTCGCGATATTCACATGAAGAACTGCAGCCGGCTATCGTTCGAGGAGCTGTACCGAGCCGCATACAAGATTGTGCTGAAGAAGAAAGGCGAGGTTCTTTACGACAGGGTCAAAGCATTCGAAGAGCAGTGGTTTGCCGAACATGTCATTCCCAAGATTCGAGAATTGGTCAGCAAGAGCCTAATCAGCATCGGAGTCGATCGAACCTCAACGACGTCAGTCAACGAGAGGCGACAGACAGGAGAGAGATTTCTCAAGGGTCTACGCGATACATGGGAAGATCATAACATGTCCATGAACATGACTGCAGATATTCTGATGTACCTTGATCGCGGCTACACGCAGCTCGAAGCCCAACGAGTTCCCATTTTCGCCACCACCATTGCGCTCTTCCGGGATCATATTCTACGATCATCTCTAAACACGAACACAAAGGGAAAGGTCATCGATATCTTAATATCGGTCGTACTGGATCAAATTGACATGGAGCGCGAAGGAGATATTATAGACAGAAATCTGATTCGAAGCTGCAGTCGAATGCTCAGCAGCCTTTACGAAACTGAAGAGGAGAAGGAAACCGACAAGCTGTACATTACAGTCTTCGAGCCTCACTTCCTCGACAACAGCAAGACCTACTATGCTGCTGAGTGTGAAAAGCTATTACGCGAGTCAGATGCTGGAGCCTGGTTACGACACACTCAACTGCGACTAAACGAAGAAATCGATCGGTGTGGAACAACAATCGAGTTGGAGACATTACCCAAGGTCACAGAAACTATTGATCAAGAACTCATAGTCAAACATCTATCCGAATTTCTGGCTCTTGAAGGCAGTGGGTTGAAGTGGATGATTGACAATGACAAGATCGACGACCTTTCCATACTCTACAAGCTCATCTCTAGGGTTGACTCGAAGAAAACAGCCTTACGGGAGATCCTGCAGCGTCGCGTGGTTGAGCTTGGTCTGGAGATCGAGAAGGTGCTAAAGAACACTGACTTCTCTACTGGTCAAGGTGAAGGGGACGAAGGAGGCGAAGGAGAAAAGACAAAAACCTTGAACCCCGTGGCGCAGCAGACAGCTGCTGCGATTAAGTGGGTGGATGATGTACTTCGTCTGAAGGACAAGTTTGACAATCTCTGGACCCGTTGTTTCCAAGATGATCTTATCATTCAAAGCGCCTTGACCAAGAGCTTTTCTGACTTTATCAACATGTTCAACCGCAGCTCTGAATATGTCTCTCTGTTCATTGATGATAACCTCAAAAGAGGCATCAAAGGCAAGACAGAGGCTGAAGTTGATGTCGTTCTAGAGAAGGCCATCGTCCTGATCCGTTACCTCCAGGACAGAGATCTGTTTCAAACTTATTACCAGAGGCATTTGGCAAGACGCCTCCTTCACGGCAAATCCGAGAGTCATGATGTTGAAAAGCAAATTATCTCCCGAATGAAACAAGAGCTGGGCCAACAGTTTACCAGTAAATTTGAAGGCATGTTCAGAGATCTGGTCACGTCCACCGAGCTGACCGCCGGCTATCGTGATCACATTCGCGATGTGGGAGACGGGGGTAAGACCATTGATCTCAACATCAACGTTCTCACTACCAACTACTGGCCACCCGAAGTAATGGGCCGCAGTGCTCAGATTGGTGAAGGTTCTCGTGTTACTTGCACGTACCCTCCTGAATTGCGACGATTGCAGGCGAGCTTTGAGCAATACTATCTGACTAACCGCAACGGACGCAAGCTCACATGGATTGGCACCACTGGCAGTTCTGACGTCAAGTGTACTTTCCCGGCCATTCCTGGAAAGTCCGGTTCACTATCGCGAGAACGGAGGTACGAGATCAACGTGCCGACTTTTGCTATGGTTGTATTGCTTCTTTTCAATGACCTTGACGAGGGCCAGTCATTGACATTCGAGGAGATTCAAGCTAAGACCAACATTTCAACACCAGATCTCATGAGGACGCTGACAGCTATTGCTGTGGCACCCAAGTCTCGTGTTTTGACCAAGGATCCAGCCAACAAGTCCGTGAAGGTTGGTGATAAGTTTGCCTTCAACGCATCTTTCCAGAGCAAGACCATCCGAATCAAGGCCCCAATCATCAACGCAGTGTCCAAGGTTGAAGATACAACGGAGAGGAAGAACACCGAGGAGAAGAACAACCAAACAAGAGCTCACATTGTGGACGCAGCGATTGTGAGAATCATGAAGTATGTTCCAAGAAATCTAGATATTATTGCCCGCTCCAGATACTAACCCTCGCAGGTCTCGAAAGGAACTATCTCATTCGCAGCTCACCAGTGAAGTTCTTTCACAACTCTCCGGCCGCTTCCGACCCGAAGTTGCGCTCATTAAGAAGCGTATCGAGGACCTCATCGCAAGAGAATATCTTGAACGGCCCGACGAAGATGACGCGCCAACTCTATATCGCTATGTAGCCTAGAACATACAGACTGCAAAACCATAATTTCACGAATCACGAACCAAAATGAGTCAGCATTTCCCGGTCCTGCAAGGCGTTGGGATTACAGAATCGATACACTACTATTGATCCACATATCATGATTGTACATGGGGCCTTTTACTTGACTCCAGTGGTGTTTGGAAAGGTACTGAGGTCAGGGAATGGGAAGCACGCGAGGGCTGCATATTTGCTATTTCTGAGATGAGAAGATGAAGATTCACCAGAAGATCAGTTCAAGAATTAAAACTTATCAATGGCATGTAATCATTTGCATATCTCACTTGATGCTAGACGAAACTTGGTGTTGAGCCAGCCTTGACTTTGTGACCAGTTGGACTCATTTATAAGACAATGAACAACCCCCTGAGCAGCGATCCTTAAATTAAAGCGCAAATGTGAGAGAGTAGCAGACTATATATAGCAATGTGATGCAAGCTTGGTTTACTCATTCATGAAATCCTGCGATATGAGGAATCAATGCTATCCATTGCTGTTGAATTCAAGGACAATCACGTGATCATTTCTCTATGAGCGCCTCACCTGTAGGCGCTATCATGATGGAGATCTTGCACCACCAACTGTCTCAAACGCCCTCTTCGACGAATAAGCTCATTTGGCATCTCAAAACCTGTTCTATTGACTTCTAGATCTCATACAGTCCCGCGAGCGCCCTCACATTTGCCCATATAAGGCGACAAACGAACAAGAAAAAGCCACCGATACCATGCTCTTTTTCAGGTACCTTGATCCCTCGTCTTGCGACTAACGGCCTTGTTCGCATGCTGATACGCTATTTATACAGCTTTTTCAAGACACTCATCGACCATGAGGTCACCGTAGAGCTCAAGAACGACATTCAGCTCAAGGGAATTCTCAAGAGTGTGGACCAGTACCTCAACATTAAGCTCGATGACATCCAAGTTGTTGAGGAGCTCAAGTACCCTCATCTTGTGCGTCGACTACCCCGTTATCCCTAACGGCTCTAGAATATCTTGAAATCTGACTAAATTTCCCTGTAGAGCTCTGTCAAGAATGTCTTCATCCGAGGCTCGGTCGTGAGATACGTCCACCTTCCCGGCGCGTCAGTCGATACGCAGCTACTGGAGGATGCTACTCGTAGGGGTAAGATTTGTCCCTGAAAAAAGTCTATGGAAATTTTAGTGAGCTGACATGTGGTGTGTTACAGAAGCAGCTGCTCAGCAAGCTAAGGCGAAATGAGTGGTTCAAGTTGATGGATGAGAGGGAGAATAAATCATGTCACCGTTGACTCTTGCTGAAGAGAATGGCAATTGCATCGAAACCGGATGGTCAAAAGGGAGGATTCACAAGGTGTTGGCTCCTGATATGGGTAATGAAATGCTCTTTTTCCCGTTTGCAAGTCGCTTAGTACTGTGAGTAATGAAATGATCGACTGAGTTGATGTGGTAACACGGTACCTACAAAAGACCATGCCATCAAATGTGATTTTGACTCAAAAATACTATATACAATTCACTCCAGCTATACTATCTCATTTCATTATGATCGTTGTCACCAATATGCTCCGCCTGCCTTGTCAGGTTTACCATCCCATAGTTCATTCTCAGACACCTTGTCGTCTTCACCTTCAATGAGCGGTATTACCAACCCTGCTCGCCTTCTTTCTGATAGCCATCGGTCTATCCAGCCCTTCATCCGCTTCCTCGACTGTTCACTTCCAACATTGACGGTTGGGACAACTCTCTCAATTCTCAGACTCATAACAAACATGGCTAGCTCTCGGAAACTACTGTGCTCTGAGTAAGGGACACCAAAGCACATGGCTTCCTTGGTGCTGCCTCTCTGTGGAACAAAATCTTTATATCCAAATCGTGTACGCCAACCTTTGTCGTGAAGGATTTGTTGGGTATGGATGCTTCCTGGTGGTGTATTAGCACCAATAGATTTGCCTGCTGGACGAAAATTCCAGCCACTCGGACGAAGTCCAACAACACGACTGAAGTATGGTTTGTAACTGTTGAGGTATTCCTGGAGCGTTTCTGCACGAAGTTCCATCAACATCTGCATATGTACTTGCGCCTCGAGAGGGTCAGATGTAAGAAGGGCCGAGAGCTCTGGGTCGTCCAGTTGCTTGCAGATCTTGATCTTGCCAGGCGATGCAAAAATCTTTGATTTTAAAGCTTTAGCAATTGAGATACATATACGCTCTTTGCCAATAGAGTAAGTGCCACAAATCACGAGTAGCCGCTGAGGAGGCTTTGTCTTGGCGTCAACCTTTCCAGTCACGTCGGGCTTTGTGTTTGGAAAGAACTTGCTAACAGCTGGAGTCCCTTGCCCACTAGCCTTTTCCCAAATGTCGTCCTTACAATTGGGATCAGGGGACATTGAACCACAAAGATCAGCGCAGGCCTTGATGACATCGTCCTGTGGCGGAAAAGAGTATCGGGGATTGAGATATGTGGTATCTAAGTAGCAAATATCAATCTTTTGTTGTTTGGCCTTGCCAGAAATGGAGTCAATAGCCTCGGGTTTGAGAAGAGGGTGCTTAACATGAGCCGGGCAGGCTCGAAAGTCTCCGCAATGCAGTATGCGCTGGACGCGGCTGTTGACTCCGTACTTCATTGTCTTCTCAAAAAGAAAGAGAGAACTTCCAGGGCAATGGTTTGCTGGTATCATGGTAACTGTCGCACCCTCAGTCCCCGGTATGTCGTAGGATTTATCAAATTCAAGCTCCACAACCCACTTCGCTGCTGTACGAAGTTGATTTCTGACAAGACTGCCTGTGACCTTGCTGCAGTATATCGGGCCGTGACACCATTTTGCTGTCAGACCTATGTAGTGATCACTGTGGAAATGGCTTAAGAAGTACGCTTTGCAACCCTGAACGGCACCGTAGCGAAATGCGTCCACGCATATGGAGAACCCAGGCATGATCTTGTAGAAAGGGCATGTCCTCTCATAAGCTTGCTTCCCTCGGGAAGCATGTTCCGCGGCGGCAGCCACCTGCCACGCTGAATCTTCGGCATTGTTGGACATTAGCTTAGAGAAAGCTGACTTTGGTGCTGAGCCAGAGCCTTTTATCTCAAAGGGGTTCGCTTGACCAGGTCTTGGAACAGCAGCTCGGGCAAATCGCTTGCTAACATCGTTCGATTCGACCTCGGCTGTCGAAGCTGGCTCCATCGGTGTTGATTTCGCGGCGTGTACTTTTTCTGGCATTACATTCTCGCTCTTTGGCAAGGGAATTGGGTGCCCATCGAGGCAAGAATTGACGTGCCGCGTTGCCTCATCTATAGAGATTCCTTCTAGGCTTCCGTTGCATATAGGACAACATTCTGTCATGGAATCATCGTCAAGGGGATAATCGGCCAGGTCTTCGCTCGAAATCCCAGCTTCTTCCGCCTCTAGCCTAGCTTGCTCTTTCATGAAGCGCATCACTCGCATTTCTTCCCCTTCCAGATCGTCTAAATCAGGGAAATCTTCGTCTTCTATTTCTCCAAGATTGTTAATTTGTTGGTATGCCAAATCTTCCTGTTTCAAGGCTGGGGTCCTGTTATCTGTCTCCTTGTTTTCATTGTTCTTAGTAAAATCGTCCGTCCGGATCTCGTTATGTGGGGAAAGCTCCGTACATTGGCCAATATTTTCAGGCTTGTTGTTTGCGGCCATAGCCTCGTCTTCTGGTTCATCCTCGCTGTCCGAGTCCATCACGAAAGGAGTCTTGATTTTGGTTTTTGCCGACTTCCGAGGGGGTTCGCTATCATTTTTGACAGACGATGAGCGGTCTTCAGCCACAGCCAGCTCTTCAGTTTTGACTGATGCCTCTATCTTGGGTAGTTGATCGAGTTCTTGGCTTAGTTTCCGCTTTTTATTGGGTGATTCAGCTTCGTTGTGTCGGATTAAGTCGTCGGCGTCATCGGCAGTGTACAGGTCTTCGTTCTCGATGGTGTCGGGCGCAGCTCCTAGAAATAGAGAGGCCTCATGCTTCTCGGCCTTCTTGAAAAAGCTAAGAATGCTCTGGTTGGCTTTTACCGGCTTTTTAGGTAGTTGTGAGGCAGAGGTAGTCTTTTTTGGTGTATGAGATCGACTCGATTTCTTTGGGGCAACCATTTTGAAAGCAAGTAAATTTGCAAATGATTGTCTGATTATTTGTGCTTTTGGTATGATTTTATACAAAACTCCAGACGTCTAGTTATTCTCCAGATACAAGACAAGAGTTAGTTAAGCCATAGAGAAAGTAGGTACCCTGGAAAATCCGCAAGGGGACGAAAATGAAGTGGGATGATTTTGTCCTCGACGCGAAAGCGCGATAGGGTGGCAAAATGGGACATCGCGAAGTCACGTGTCAATAGTAGAGAGCAGGCTGGTGTTCATCATCTAGGTCTACCTCCCTCCTCCTTACCCACCCTTCATATTTACTCCCGCTCTTCATTTGTGCCAAAAAGAAAATTAAGCGACCTTCTTCGCACCGCCGGATCAACCAGCGAAAGATGCAATGAAAGAGCAATGGTAGGTAGTCGACAGGGTCGAATTTATTCGCGTCACTTGGAGACAGTGTAATACCAAGGACACTAGGAAATGGTTCGGCCACGCAAGCGCAGTTGAATCATCACCAAGGAATAAAAATTTGGGTCAAAACTAGAGGCACTCTTGGCCTATATTAGGGGTTTAACCTCAACAAGAACACGTAACTACACTTTTATCCAAGCCAAATGGCAAAGAAAAGGTAGAGAAGAAAGGAAAGGAGACAGAGATTCCTGGAGGAGATGTTCTTTTTATACTCAGCTTGCCCGGACACTGAAACCTTAATACTGAGGATGAGAGAATACAGGCAGAAGCAATGTGGCAACCCCTATGCTAGGCTGCTGTTGTTGCCTATTCAAGGCTGAAGTATACGATCGTTGCCTGAAACTCTGCTTACCCAAGGCGAATGGAAGCGCAGCGTTCAAGACTTCACTGATTACATTGCCTTTGAAGCTCCACATCCTGTTTCCATGCTATACGCCTGTAAGTTAATAATCCTTTCCTGGTGTGACCACCACATCACCAATATGTAAACACTTATAGACCTGATCGAACTCTGACGCGGGTACGCCCTTCGCTGGGCGGGTCTTCAGTTCTTGATACCTACATCGTCGTAGGGTCTTGGGGAAGCTGGGAATACTTAACCTTGAGTAACTGCTTTTGCATTGGCTTGTTCCAAATAATTGTCGCCATGGGAACATACCTACCTAGTATGTGTAAGTCTTATGGCTCCTGGAGCATTTTAGTCGAGACATAGATGGGGAGAAAGTGAACTAACTCCTGCAGACGTCCCATGACTCAGATTTAGTCCTAGGGCAGCGAAGAGAATGATGATTGACAGTATTGAGGGATACATGATATTATGAAGTTAAGTGCCGACAGAAAAGAATAGTCGTATGATAATCTCAATTTTCTACAGCGGTTATCTCTTGAGTTCACTGCACATGCATCTCCTCATGAGCTCGTCGAGACCGCTTAGCTCTGTTGAACGATTATTGTCATTGGAGTGACAGTCTTGCTAGATGCATTCACTTATGAAGATCCCCTTAACCTCTCAAGCATCTTGCCATGAACCCTTTTCCACCCAGACTCGCATGAGCTTTTGATCAGACCAATCATCAGCCTTGAACATGAAATATCAACCTTTTCCACGATCTCCAAGCTTCCATCGACTTCTTCAATCTGCCATACAGTCTCAAGCACCAGGCCAATTGGGCCTCGCGTCCTCACAAAGACGCCCCTTTCCAGGTTAAAAAATTCATATGCACTGATCACATTAGAATCCCAGAGCCCTGCGGGTAAAGTGTGAATTCTATCGGTGACCGAATAGCAGTCTGGTGGCGCAATGGGCTTTGCCTCGAGCGTGTCAGGGACTGAGGGAGCAGGTTCCGGGGTTGGTAGGGCATCAAATTTGGACATATAAGGATTGCAGTGTAAGAAAAAGATATGGTCGTGGAGCATCTCGATGGCTTTGGAGGCCGTCGTACCCGAGGAGATGGGTGATGCGTGTTGTATTTGGGCGGTTGTTTGGAACATGGCTAGAGAAGTGGCCTTGTTCTGGGACGGCGATTGAGATTAAGGAGACGCGACTTCGTTCGTCAGATTGAGCCAGTCTTTTATCGACATTAACGATGACATACGATTGCCACTGTGCTGGTTTGTGAATGCTGATGAAGCTAATAGACTAAGTTAGGTAGATATTGTGGAAGAAAGGTTGCACTTTTGACTCGGAAACAACCGCAATACAGAGAGCATATGCCACGACTGAGAGGGGCTCTAAACCAATTATCAATCATTTGCTTGAGGGTTTAGCGTTCTTGAGGATCTTATTGTATTTTATTCGGAATGTAACAATTCTAGTTTCATCATGGTATCATAATTGTAGCTGGCCGCCAACATGAGAGCAGAATCTACTACCTATGACTTCGGGGACATTAACTAGCCACTATTTGCCGCACCGCCACAAACCCGCTTATTGGCTACCACCGCAACCTGTAACATGTGGAAAGCGTCAAGGGCCTCCTTTCCAAACATGCAACATTGGATGTTACAACAACAAGCCGGAGTCTTTTGCGGTTTCAACATCGCCAAAATCCTCACCTCAACTCATCATTTCTCGCCTTCTTGCCCAATGCTCACGGCTGGTCCAAATTCTTCACCATCGTCCCTCTCGCTTGCACCACATGTCCATTTTATCATGAAGTGAACCAGCCAGGCACATCGGTTCCTGAATCAAAGCCCAACCGACCTTAGCTTATTAGTTACATCCATCCCCTGCTAAGCAGCCCGAGACAGGCCTCAAAACATTCATCATAATGGCGTCGCTCCAAGTCAGAGGACCTGACTCTACAGCCACAAAGCAAAAAGCAGTAGAAGATGCAAAGAAAATGCAAAAGGTTGTGACCGAGCAGTGCTCAAAGGTCGGAAAGGATCCCCCACAGTATCGCCTGTCAGAGCTCATCGGCAAGGGCAGTTTTGGTCGCGTCTACAAGGCCACATCCCTAACAACGAACCAACTCGTTGCTGTCAAGATTATCGACATTGAAGAGAGTGACACGGTCAACCCCAAATTCGCGGATACATATAGCGACTTGCTCAAGGAAATTGGCGCCCTAAAACTACTCAGTGACAGTGGCGCCAAGAATATCAATCATGTGATTGACGCTCTTCCTGTTGGGCAATCCATGTGGATGATCACAGAATACTGTGCTGGAGGTAGTGTGGCTACCCTCATGAAACCGACATCACCAGGCGGTCTTCAAGAGAAATGGATCATTCCCATTTTGCGCGAGGTGGCTGAAGCTGTGAAATGGGTTCACGGCCAGGGTATTATTCATCGAGATATCAAGTGCGCAAATATTCTGGTTACAGAGGAGGGAAATGTTCAGCTTTGTGACTTTGGAGTTGCTGGTGTTATCGAAACCAAGTTCGACAAGCGTTCAACAGTCATTGGCACACCCCATTGGATGGCTCCCGAGCTATTCGATAATTCAGCTTCTTATGGTACCGAGGTAGATATATGGGCTTTTGGCGCCATGGTCTTTGAAATTGCCTCGGGTCTACCACCAAGCGTGGCTGCAGGTATGATGGACTTCAACAGGCTAGGTTCATATCTCAAGCAACACATTCCTCGCCTTGAGGGTGACCGATATTCCCAGGGTTTGAAAGACCTTGTTGCGTATTGCTTGGTGGATGACCCCAAGAAACGCCCGCTGATTGAGCAAATTCAGAGGCATCGATACATATACAACACCCAGGACGCCTACCCTGCCTCGGGCCTGGCGCATCTGGTGAGAGGTTACAAACTTTGGGAGGCTCAAGGTGGTGTTCGCAAGTCTCTCTTCTCCGCAGGAGGAGCCCAAGGACCCTCTGACCTTGCCATTCAGGCTCTGGACAACGATGCGTGGAATTTCAGTACAACCGCCGCATTCGATCAGCAGGTTCTTCAAACTGGTGATGCCCAAGCAGTGTTTGATGTTTACGGTTCCAATGTCGATTTCCAACAAGATGGATTCGACGATGCTTCCCGAACCCAAAAGCCAAAATCACGTCGACGTCCGCCGCCACACCTTCCTTCTGTCAAGGCACCCTTGGAAAAGCTTTTTGACCCAAACACAATATCAAACTACGAGGACAACTCTCGAGCATATTATGGTCGTCCGTTTGCTCCACCTACTGCTGACTTTGCTCCTCCGCCTCTGCCTCCGCCTCCGCCTCCTGCGTCAGATTTACCATTACGAGATGATTCATCCCAGTCTCCAGGCGTGAGAGAATCCTTGATCGACCTCGATATGTCCCTAGATGGTAGCAACCTCTCAGAATTTGTCGACCTGAACACTATCAGAGCTGGAGACCCCAGGGCATCTACTGATTACGACTTTGGCGATGTCTCCTATAACAAGCCGCCACTTAGTGACCCAGCAGATATGAACAACAATCGCAGAACACGAGATTGGAAGTTCCCTTCAATGGCCCCGCCCGCTTCAGCAAACCCCGAGATGTTCAGATTCCCGTTCAACGATGACCAAGGGCCAAGCACCAGCCGCCTTATTCACCCTCCGACAGAGCCGATCCAGCCTTCAGCTCAGTTCAACGATCTTGCGGTTCCTTCTCCTGTAAACAACCGAGCATCATCAGGCAGTCTCATTGATTTAGACATGGGTCTAGCTGACCCTATCCCCATGAACGACTACACTAGGCCATCCACTTCACACTCGGACGTCGGGTCCTTGGCTGGCTCGGAACTGGGTGGGGCTGATCCTTTCCAACTGGAAAAGCACGCCTCTCTTTATGTCATGCCAAACAGTATACGAGAGCCCTCTATCTATGTATCTGATGATTCTGAGTTTGCAAATGCGGTCGCGGACCTCTCGCTTAATAATACTCAGCGACATGATCCTCAAGTGTCCTACCAGCAGACCCAAGTTCCCCTTTATCAACAACCGCAAGCACAAACTCAACCTCTACAGACTAACGGGAATACAACGAGTGAAAGACCATACTCCCTGAGCGAGTTTGCCGATACAGATCCCGAATCATTTATTCCTCACACACTAGCCGCCCCTGAACTTCAGCCTCCTCCACTCCAGCCTCAGCTGGATCGGCCACCAGTTCGGGACGACTACCCTCGCTCCTATCAACAGCAATCATTCCTCCCGCCTGCGCCTACTGCACCCTCCCCCCAGGTCATGGAAGGCCAGGCCTCGTCAGAGCATGTCAAGGAGGAACTCCGACGCATGGCCATGAGCCTGAGCGATCACCTCAGCCACGCGAATACATACTTGTCGGGTCTGCCGCTTCGAAGAGCAAGCACGACAAGAATGGAGTCTGTCGAGACCCCCTGATGGACTTTCATTTACACATGTGGGCAAAAATAATACTATAAGGTATTGGAGCTTGGAATTAGCTAACCTCGGCATTGATCACTACCTAGTTAAAGGCTGGATACTGTGCAACATGATGTATGATCATAATGCTAATTACGAATAGAATGATTAATAACAGTTTCCGTTCCCCTGAATCCTATATTTAGCTTACTGGAATCCAATCATGTCTCCCATTAGTAAGGCTTGATACTTTTCAATGGCCTCTCCTAACCTGATTAATACACCGGCCGCCAACATCTTGACCTCGTTCTCCTCCCCTCCATCTTCCCCTCTTGTTTTCTCAAACACCATTGCAACCCATTCTCTTGTTTCCATCACCTCTCTGCCCTGGTTTTCACATAGTCGACGCATGTCACCGCCATTTACTTCCAGAAGTGATGCCATAGCAACTAGCCAACCCTTCATGGCGCCAAGATCACCCAAAACGTGCACACGCACGCCGAGAAGCAAGTCCCATAGTTCAGTGGTCAACTGCGGCAAAGAAAGCGTTGAGGGTCCTGCGGCGTGAACAATGATGCCCAGTGTTTGCAGGTAAAGCGCCAGAAGCGCATGGTTGAGAATAATCGGCTTCGCAGAACGAATCGCAACTTGGAAATGAGCGGTGAGTGGGGAGAAGAATGATGTGGCAAGAAGAGCGGCGGTGATGTTGGGAATGGCGCGTTCACGAGGTTTGGACTTGGTCTTAGACTTGTACCGTGCCGTGAAGCTTTGGAGCTTTAGGATGTTGGGTCCTGTGTTGACATCGGCTGCTTCCGCGGCAAGTGGAGCAAGGAAAGAAGATGTCAGCGACTGTGAGATGCTGTCAAGAGCATTCGGCGGAAGCGCTTTGAGTTGAGAAGATGGCAAGGTATTGTTATCGTTCTTTGAATCAAGGTATAGCCGCTCCGTTTTTTCAGGAAGCCGCTTTGAGGGAAAGGCAGCAGCCGACTGATATTGAGACATTTCAAACCCAGCCAATTCCCGGGCTGATAGGCCCAATGTGATGAGGATGGATGTTCGTTGGTGGAGGGAATAGTCACCCTCGAAGAAAGTGCGGGCAAACCAGGGGGCCATAGTCTTGGGTTGGGAGACCGCCAGCGCTACCATACCGTGCAATCGCAAGTCTTGGAAATTTTCGATCTCAAATTTGTCTTGGATGCCCACCAGAAGCCCGGCCAACTCATCAGCGTGGAAACTTACCTCAGTACCGTAGTTGGCTTTGCGTCTGATGAGAACCGGAGCTGTCTGTAGAGCGAGTAATTGCTTATCATATGATTCAGAGTCCCTGAAATACGAGATGAGGTCTCTGATATAGACAGGTGGTTTGGGTTTGTTGCGCTGTACAAGCGTCGCGTCGTCATCCGAGTCTTCGGGGTCAGAGTCCTTTGAATAGGGGGCAAGGTCGTTTTCCTCTTCTGAGGAATCGATCTCCTCAATAATGGCCTTTGGCTTGACTTCGGTAACGACAGGCTTCTTCTTCTGCTTGGTTTTCTTTTGAATAGTCTCGTTTGGCGTTGAAGGCTTTCGCGTCTGGAGTGTTGTTTCCGTTTCAAGGGTTGATAGAATAGGATCAATGGGGCCAACAGAATCGGATATCTTGGTAAGGTCCTTCATTTGCTGCGCTTCCTCTGTTTCTGTATGCTCCATCTTAAAGTCAAGCCTCTGTTTACTGTCGTCGATAAGAGCAGATAGTGATTCACCCACAACGAGGCCAAGAAACTGAGCCCTGGATTGGGTTGCACCAATTCTGTTGGAGATCGTGGTCATGTATGTGCCGACTCGCATAAGCAATGTCAGTTTCATAGGAGACATCCTATGCACATAGCCAGCGGCAAGGAGCAGGATCTGTGTATGCGCTAAGAAACGTCAGCGATCTTGGAATTACGCAGACACCGTGGTGAGCATTACCGTCCTGCTGAAGCATTGCAGAATGTCTGATGTACAACTCATCACCAAACTGTGCGATGCTCTTCTCCAATACAGCAATGATCGCATCTCGGTCTTGTGCGAGCGCAGCTACGACAGCCCGTCGTATTCCAACGCCATCACCAAGTCCAGCGCCAGAGGAGGATGCGCACCAGTTTACAAGGATATCCCTCCTCGTTTCATCGTTCAATGCCAGTTCTTCAAGGAGCCCAGCGACTGCAGAAACTTTGCCGTCAGGGGATGCGTCGCCTAGACTCAAATGTTTCAAATGTTTCTGTGAAAGGTGGTGGAGTAGGATATGAAGAATCTTTTTTGATGACCGCGTTTGACCGAGAGCAAGCTGTACAAAGGTTGAAATCGAGCTTCTTTTGGAAAGAAGAAGTCCATCAATCGCAAATTTGATAAGACTTTCTGCAGCACAAGATCAGCACATATTGATGATCCAAATACTTGTCGACCTTACCTGAATGGTGCAATGACAATGCTTTCTGGAACAGTTCATAAGAGAATGACATCGCAGGGGGCTCTGGGGATGAATTAACCCATGAGACAATAGCATTTCCTATCCACTTGCTGTACTGTAGTCCATCAGCTATCCACTGGGCCTCATCAACAACTCGATCGCGCCCTATAACTTCTAACGCTTCCGCTGAAGTGGATACAATTTGACCATTCGTGAGAATTGATCCAAGTTTCTGAGATTGGACCCTTTGCAGGGCAACATTGGAAATTCCTCTGGTTGATGCTTTCCATATCGCAGGGATCGACCCATCACCGCCGAGCATTGAAGAGAGCATACTCAAAAGAATGCTAGTATTGATAGAGAAATCAGCTCTCTTCTCTTCCTTTACTCCTTGGCGCGATTCTTGGATAAGATTTCGAATATGTGTGATGACCGCATTGAGCCCTGTAAGATTGCGAAGGCAGCCAAGAAAGAGCTCAGCATCTCGGGGAAGTTTTGCCCTATTCTGCTCCTCATTCTCAATATTTCCTTCGAGTAAAAGTATCCAGTAGTTTGGTGCGATTTCGGAGACAAGCAAATGTACGATCGATGCACTCTTAGGGCTAGGCGTTGAGAACGAGAAGCTACCAGGCGCAGGTTCGTGGCTATTCAAAAACTGCAGGATTGAAATGAGGCTATCGTAGTCCGGCTGGTTTTTGAGGGCATCGACAACCTCGTCAGCTGTAGAGCTGGGGCTGATCTTTTTTGGCTCCTTCTGAGCTGATGCTGTCTTGACCTCTGTGAAAAGAGGCTCTTGCTCATTTCGAGGCTTGAGATATGTTGTGCTCACAGGCGTGAGAAGGTCGTCCATTTTAATCGTCACAGGTAAAACCGCTAGCCATTCAATGACATGTGGGTTATTTCTCTAATGTAGTGCGTTCATGGCGCTATCATCATGTGATTTGTTGAAAGTGAAGGTTGCAGTTAGGAATGAGAAGGACTGAAGGTAGAAACAAGGTATTGCTCACCTTGACCCCACCTTCACCGAGCCTCACCGAGCCACCCAGGTACAGCTTTAGGCAATGACGATCCTCCCCACACACGGATCTTATGAGAGCTCCTTCCTTGACAACACTGCATCTTCCATCTTACACCTCTCTTCCCCAGACCTACCTATACATTGACTTGGCTTGGTATTACTTTGAGAGATTCATCTAAACACTAGAATATGGCTAGCGTAGCTCAGGCAGCCACTGGTGGCTACGAAGACACGCGATGGTAAAGACCGCTTAGTTGGGAGCTATTGAAGCTCATGGAACCGCCAACGGCTGACCGCAAGGAAAGGAAATATCTCGACCAAATTCGCCGCAATGCAGGACCCTATACCGACCCCGATGCTACTGCTCCTGAGTTTCTTGCTCAGTTTGAAAAGTTCAAGGTTCTGTGAGTGTTATTGTACATAAGTTGCATTCTTGGAAGCCATACTAACCTTGAATAGAGTCATGTCAGTCACGTTTACTATAATGCTCAATGACCAACTCACTAACCGCCAGTGATACAGCGGCGCGGGAGGCCTAGGATGTGAAATCCTCAAGAATCTTGCCATGTCGAGATTCAAGAACATTCATGTGATAGATATGGGTTCGTTCAAGTTCTCTTCTACCATATCGGATAACTGGCTCATCTCGCTTCAGATACCATCGACATTTCCAACCTTAACCGCCAATTTCTATTCCGAAAGGACGATGTTGGCAAATACAAAGCCGAGGTCGCCGCCGAGTTCGTCCAAAAGAGAGTCAAGGGTGTCTCCATCACAGCCCACAACAACCGCATTCAGGACTTCGACGAGGAGTTTTATAAGCAGTTTCAGCTTGTTATATGTGGACTGGACAGCATCGAGGCCCGCCGCTGGATTAATGCCATGCTTGTTTCTATTGCCGAAGAAGCTGAAGACCCTGATGCGATAAAACCGCTCATCGATGGGGGTACTGAAGGCTTCAAAGGTCAGGCACGAGTCATTCTGCCATCCATGACCTCTTGTATTGAATGCCAGCTGGATATGCATGCCCCGCGTGCCGCCGTTCCGCTGTGTACTATCGCCTCAATCCCTCGACAGCCCGAGCATTGTATCGAATGGGCTCACGTCATTGCTTGGGAGCAAGAGAAGCCGTTCCCGAAGCTGGATAAGGATGACCCGGAGCATGTTACTTGGCTGTTCCAAAAGGCACTCACGCGCGCAGAGGAGTTTGGCATCTCTGGCGTCACTTACTCGGTAACACAAGGAACTATCAAAAATATTATTCCAGCTATTGCATCCACCAATGCTATTATTGCCGCCGCATGCTGCAACGAAGCCTTCAAGATTGCGACAACCTCGGCGCCGTGGCTTGGATTTGACACAAACTATATGATGTACTCGGGCAACGATAGCATCTACACATACACCTTCAAGCATGAGAAGAAGGATGACTGCCCTGTATGTGGACGGCAGGCCCGCCCCCTTGAGGTTGACCCCAAGTCCACGCTGCAAGAGTTGATTGACTCATTCGCCATTCGTCCTGAGGCCCAACTAAAGAAGCCCTCGATTCGTGCCGAGGGAAAGACACTGTACATGCAATTTCCCCCAGGATTGGAGGAGCAGACGCGCCCAAACCTGAGCAAGACGCTCAACGAGCTTGGGCTCGAAAATGGACAGCAGGTCGTGGTCACCGACCCTGCATTCCCCCTCGAGTTTAACTTTTTCTTCAAATTCAAGACAAGTGCCTGATCGTTAGCCTAGTGATCGGCAAAGGGCGTTCGGGCTTTTGGGCATCTTTCGGCGTTGGACATGTCAATGAGAGGTATGCTATGAAGACAGTTTAAAAGGACTAGAGGAGCTAGCATTGTTATGGAGTAGAGACAAAACGGATGACGAATATTATGATGTGGTCATGGTATCATTCCTTTTTATCTAACCGTAGAGACCGCAGAAAACAGATCAACCCAAAAATCAAGATGCTGCGCCAAACAAGACCCAAACCGCCTTCTGATATAGTAGGCTACCTCGCCATGTTGATGACTTGCTGCTCGAGCTTCTTGCACTTAAGCTTTAAATGCTTAACTGACTCAAGGAAGAGCTCATCGCTATCCCACTGCCCTGTGCTCTCAATAGAGAAGATGAAGTGATCTCGTCTTCGGCCTAGCTTCACCTTACCCTTGAACTCCTTGTGTCGTAGAGCCTCTCGGCTGACAGTATCCTTCATAGCATCAACAACCACAGCCTTGGTCTCACCCTCCTGCCCCTCGTAGCCGCTGCCAGCTTGAGCAGCTTCCTCGGCCGTAACCTTGTCAAGGCCAATAACACCGTTGGGGAAGCACTTGGCAAACTTTTCGGCATCGGCTCCCAGAATAGGCTTAGTAATCGTGATGGTAGGTAGAAGACGGTAGGAGGCGGTCGCGACGGGAGAAAACTTGGCGTGGTCGGATCCAACGCCCTTGTGCATGTGCATAGCGAGGTTGATAGTCTGTCGGGGTCGCAGCTTGGCGATCAAGATATCTGGGTTCGTGGGCGCAATGGCGTCCTCGCCGCTGAAGTGCTCGACCTGCTTGCCAGTGGGGACAAACACGATGTCGCGCGCATAGACGTGAGCGTTGTGGTACGCCTTGAGAGGGTCGCTCTCAGCAGGTGAAGCATCCTCGTTGACGGTGCATGTCACGTTGAGCTCGAGGCGGACCGTGTTCCAATCGAAGCAGCCGGCATAAGGGTCCTCACCAGCCTCTGGCTTCTTATGCCACTTGAGGAAGTTGTGCAGACCCTCGCGACCACCCTTGAAGGGAATGAGGCCAAGACGGTGAGCGAGGACCTCATCCTGGATTACCGAGGTGTTGTTCTCGATGTAAACGTTCTCGATAGCGAGGGTAGGAATTTCGGAAAGTAGGATGCGGCGGAAAGCATTTGCGAGCGAGGCGTCGATTCCGACAAGAGAGAAGGAAGAGAGGAACTGATCGTTCTGGTGGAAGTTTACCGAGAAGGCATCGCGGAAGCGATCGAGCGTGAAAGCCAGGTCCTCGCCGGGGTGATGGCCGGGATAATCGGTGGACGTGATGTTGGTGACAGTTTCCTTGTTGATGCCGACAGTCTGGGTGCGCAAAAGTTAGACTTGAATGCGTTTAGGAAAGCTCAATTGATATTTACCTGGCGGATTGCGATCTCCTCTGCATTAGGAGCCTTTCTCCACGCAGCCTGCTGGGTGGGAGCCATTGGGGTGGTTGTTATTATGTATATGCAGGCAAGTAAGTAGGCGTGGTGATGGGATCAATAGTAGCGATGAGTGAAACAAACAATAATTTTTTGATGCCCCTCCGAGGTGAAGGCTCGGTAAGTGACAGGTGAAGAAAGTGGATACGTTCTGGTGAAAAATAGGTGGGCCCCGATTGGGAAAAGAGGCAGTCTTGGCTGTTACATCGAGGAACGAAAAAGAAGGACTAACGGAATACATACTATCAACCTCCTTTGAAAGAATATCCTGGCATTCATAAATATCAGATCATAAGAGAGTTAATATTTAACATAAATTGAATCAGACTCATATAATCTCTTGAAATTTATGAAATCAGCTACTATAGAGACGGCGCATATTGCCCCACCCGTCTCCGAGGCCGCCGACCGTGGTCGGTAGCTGTCGGCTTCAGACTACGGGCCCCACTCACCAGGAACCGGAGTTTGGGATGTAAAGGTGTCAGGTACGTACCCACTATAAGAACATGGTCTGATAGAAGTGACAATATCAGTCGAGGTGGCTTTGCACGAGGACTACATTTCACAAGTTCTTTAGTGTAAGGGATTCAAATGTGAGATATAATCTGAAAACTAATACTTCAATTTCATCTCATAAAGCTTGATTCATGGCCAAATGTTGAGCGACTTCGGCTTGCTTGCGCCTGATCAACCATATACAGGCCTTTGACAATTCGCTTACACGCCAAATCTCTGGATCAACTCCTTCTCGCATCTCATTCAGGATACCGAGATTGGACCCTTGCTTCTCCGTAGTCGGGAGGCGCTCATAGAACAGACTCATTCACCGGGCCGGCCTCTGGCCAGATCAGCACACCCAATCACTCGTCGTCCATCGCCAGATTCCCATTCCATACAAGGATTCGACCATTGTAGCTGCAGCGCACTTCGTCCTCCTCGCTCCAGGGATCACGCGCACCCTCTTCCCCCGCTGAGGTATCCCATCAGTTCCCTGTCCGGGCAATTCGTACGACGTCAGTATTGTGCCCCTGCCCTCCAGTTAAACTCAGAGTCCTTGCCGAATCCCTGCGCTATTCTCCAAGTTGATGCCGGTCACACGTGCGATAAAAAGGTCCTGCCAGTCAGTCACCAGAGCATGACCGGTCCGGCCAAGCTATTGTTTGTAATGCAATGTATGTAAGTTGATTTGGTAAAGAAGATATCGACTATATAATACTTGTCAGCTTCCCTTCCCCTCTCCCCAATTCACCATTCATATCATATCATCATAATCAAGCAAACAATTGGCTCCGAGCAAACCAAAAGTACTATCAACGACGTCAAACAAACTCTTATAAACAACAACAACTCTCCATCAATCCCTCAAGATGCTGTCCTTTGTCAAGTACATCAACCCAATTCTAAACTCAACTTCCCAGTTAACAACAGCCTCTCAGCTACACTCCTCGACCTCACCCCGAGCACAAGAACAAGGAACATTGCCGGGTTCACTCTAACCCATCCAACATTCCTCGCGATATCTCCAAGAACACTCCAGCCACAGACCCCAAGTCTGCTATCCCACGATCCGCTGCTCCTCCTGCTCCAGTAGCCTAAGAGAACTGCCCATCGACTCAATTCTTACACAGCACATGTCTGAATGGATTTCGACGTTCGAGGATACCCGAGGAGCAAAAAGGTGTTTTGGTTGGAAAATCAACTGGTCGTAATAATGTGGAAAGCGTGCCTGAATTAAGTTGGAACTTTGAATCGTTCTTACAATAGAATAGCAATTGGTATTGGCATGGGCCAAGGGTGGAAGAACAAATGCGGGCAAAAATACATTAGCTGTCTGAGTAGCTGTCATGACCAATTGATACACTATTTGAATTCTAAGATACAGTTGCTTGTTTGCTTCATGTCCTACTCCCTCCCAAACTTTGATTTGTCTCGGTATAATAATATCCATCCTATCATCGTCCTTGATTATTCGATATCCTCCATATTCCAAACACTTACACCCCTCTTCTCGACGCTATTCTTCAGCTTGCCCAATACAGCCTGTCGACGCGCTCTCTTTTCCATCAAATCGCCCTTCTCCTCTCGGCTGAAGCCATTGAGTTTCTTGCGTGGGGGAGTAGCTCGCATGGATGCGCCCAGCGAGATGCTACCTGCAAAGCTATGGCGCAGGTTTCTCACAGGGGTTCCTTCGGGAGAAAACATGATGCTCCTCCTTCCCTGTGGTGTCACTATGGGAGATCCTTCTCGGCTTGTGGAGTTGATGTTGGCCTTGCGTAGCTGGTTTTCGAGAACGTCAATGTCTCCGCTGCGCTTTTCGACCATGGCCGTCATCTTCCCGATAGTACGGATCACCGCCTCAACCGTGGGAACGTTTGCCTTGCCTTTGCCCGAAGCGCTAGATGCAGATGCAATCCTTGTTTTCAGTAGTGTCAACGCTTCTTCTGCCTCAGCCAAGAGCTTCGAGAAGTTGGCAAACTCGCGTCTCAGCTCGTTCTGTTGTGTTGCTTGCTCTGCACTCAGGGGCATGGATCGTGTAACTTCAGCCTGCTCAGGGTCGGTTCTGATCATGAGGATCTGTTTCAGGTCCTCCTGCTTAGCTCTGAGACGGTGCATATCTCGGGTGAGTTCGTGACAGGCATCGAGCTTAGCGTCCAAGTCGCGAACACGGCCATCCTCAAGATCGGTGTACAGCTCATTATCCAGGACATCACCCAGCTCATCAATCTCGCAAAGAACCCAATATTCGGGGGCATCAAGATCCTCTTTGCTGCGTCCACCATGCTTGCAGTTGTCCGTGTGGCCCTTGATGAATGACTTCACAGTTCGCGCATTCAAGCCAAGAGTATCAATCATGGAGTTGATATCCCGGTAGACTGCTTCAACTTGGCTCGGAATGCTTTCCTTAGCAGGCGGGGCAACGTTTGAATGAGCGATGAACTCATCCATTGCCAGGCTGCCTTTCACTTCCGATGCCAGAAGCTTCTGGACCTCGTCGTCTTCCTCATCAACCAATGGCTGTGTTTCTGCAACTTCCTGTTTGGCTTTCAACTTACGGTGTTGAGCCACAAATGGGTCTTCTGATGAACCTGCATCTCTACTGGTAATGGAGGCGCCCATCTGAGATTGCCTATGCCCAAGGAGGTGCGAGGCAATTCCTGGGGCACTCACTGACCTCATATTCTCCGACCTGAGGACTCTGTTTGGCACTGCACCTCGAACTGGGCTTGGGGAACGGGGGCTAGTCGCGTTGGGTCGTGGAAATACGGGGGCATTGCGACTGAGTTCCCCAAACAGCGGTCGTGAGCCTTCTTGGTTTGTCCGGGGACTTCCAAGGGCATGCCCGCCTGGGCCACCGAACGAGCTTTGGGGTGTATAACCCGGCGTTACATTGCTGACAGTAGGGCTCAGATCCTTGGCAACGTCAACACCACTGCCCTCAGATCCGTCGTCTTCTTCCTCTTCCTCTTCGTCCTCCTCTTCATCATCTAGGTCATCACTATCATCTGAAGGAGGTCCAGCGACGGCGGGGAAAAGGCTGGAAGGTGCCTTCGGAGTACCATCCGGCTTGTCGAAAACTGATCTTGGTTTTGCTGAAATGGTTGGTTTAGGTGGCAAGGGGGCATCAGACGCAGCAGTCTCCTTGTCTGTGGGTTTAGAAACATTAACAAAGTCAGGAGGTAATGGAGCATCAGCGGCTTCGACCGCTTTGGAAGTAGACTGGGCAGATTTAGGCGTGGGAATGAAGTCTGGCGGTAAAGGAGCGGCTTCAGCCTTAGACGCTGCCGATGAGGAAGATGATTCACCCACAGCAAAGGTCGTCTTGCTGGTCGTATCCGGAGGCAACGCGGCGTCATCTTCTTCCAGCTTGATTTTAGGAGTCTCGGCCTCGGGACCCTTAGCCTTGGCTGGCTCAGACTTCTGTCCAAAGATTCCTGTGTACCCGGGCGACTTCTGCTGGCCTCCGAAAATGCTGGCCTTTGGTGTGTTTTGCTGAGATCCAAACAAGCCTCCACTAGCCTTAGGTGTCTCAGAGGTTGAGCCAAACAATCCACCGCTTGGCTTAGGGGTACTCATGGTAGATCCAAACAGGCCACCGCTGGGCTTCGGTGTCTCTGACTTGTTTCCGAATAGTCCACCACCAGTGGAGCCAAATTTCGATGGCTGTCCAAAGGTTGATGTTTGGGGGGCAGGCGAAGTAGCAAAACCAAACTTGGAGGGCGCAGGGGTAGTAGTTGGTGTTGTAGATTCGGGGCTTTGTTGCGCAGGGAACAATGAATCTTTAGATTTTGCTTGAGGGGTCTCCTCAGTCAATCCAGCGGTATCCATATCCTCATCCCTAGGCGTAGGTGTTGTAACAGCAGGCTTGTTAGTAGCATCGGTAAGAGCTGATCCAAAGTTGCTACCAAACAGAGAACCACTTGGTTTGGTGCTGTCATTTTTGGCAGATCCATCTGGCTTGAATGAACTTTGAAGCTTGAAAGGGGTGGACCCAAAAGGACTGCCGGAAGACTGCTCCGGTTTGGCTGGGAAGGAAGTCTCGATATTGGAGGTGGATCCGAAAGGACTACCTGCTGGTTTACTTCCGCTACCAAACACGCTACCATTACCATTGTTATTCACTGAAGCAAAGCCGCTCTTGCTAGCGAAGCCAGCAAACCCCCCTGACGTGGGGACGTCTGATTGAGTGTTGGACGCTGCCTTGCCGAACGGGCTTGTGTTATTATTGTTCGCGAAGCTCGAGAATCCTGACTGCCCAAAAGCCGGAGTTGAACCCGATGTTCCGCCTCCGCCTGAGGCTGATGCCCAAGGAGAACTCTTCGCACCTAGTTGAGACGATTGCCCGAAGCCAATGGAGCTAGGCTTACCGAACGCAGGTGCGGAGGAGGTGGCAGCGCTGCTGAAGCCAGTTGAGCCGAACACGGCGCCCCCTGTACTAGAGGCAGTAGTACCAGAGCTTCCAGCACCCCATGGGGAGGACTTTTGTCCAAGCTGTGAAGCTGAACCAAAAGCAGACGGGCCAGAATTGGAGAAAGGTGACGCTGAGGTTGCAGAAGCCGCTTGGGTTGCTGGCGTTGGTGCTGAAGTAGAAGTTCCCTCGACCACAGACAGATGAGGATAAGAGGTGCCTTGTCTAATAGAGTCATTATAGACTACCCACCATGCGCAGAGTACGCCCTCATGTGTAAGTGCCCAAAACCCAGGAAGCGGACCTGGCGATTCTTCTAATTCAACATCTGATGGAATGGGTTTGTACACCTTGTCTTTGCCGGAAAGATCGAGCGCAACACCAATAGGAGTGGAGTCATCCATGGAATCTGTCATAGGCAACGTCGGTCTCTTGGTATCGTCCAGGAATTCTGTCGTCGTAAACACGCCTGTGATTGAGTCGGCGGGTTTGTCTGTAGCCAGAGGAGTCTGAGATCGACTCAAGACACCCATTTCCGAGGCGGCAGTAGAAGCAACAATGAGCATATCTTGAAGGGCCGGCTGGAAGTCTCGGAGTCGCAGAACTGAGTGGTGCGGTGTCTTATCTGATCCAAAGGGCTCGACTGGGTCAGTAAGCTTTTGAAAGCTGTAAGACGATGGTGGTTGGCGGGTGACGATGTGGTAGATAGATGTCGGGGGTGATTCGTTATTCGAAGTATGGATGGACAAGAAGAGGTGATTCTCTAGCCAGGTGAGAGATGATACTGAGATGACATTAGCTTGATACGAGGCGTAATCCAGTTGCCTCCATTTTACATACCATGAAAATCACCCACATTGGGCGGCTTGGGGATCTCTCCTTTACCCTCTCCTTCTGGTGTCATTTGGAAGATTGTGCCATCGCCCAAGCCGGCGCATAGCTGCTTGCCCTTGGAGCTCCAGCTAACGCAGCTAACCTGGTTCTTCAGAGAGTTGCTGATTTGACGTTCTTTCAGGTTCGCCATGTGCAGGTTGCCGTTGTTCGTCACGATGGCGCAAAGCTCTGCCTTTTCAGATGTAGGGTTCGGGATCATGGCTCGTAGGGTTTCGCCGTTCGTCGATAGCTCAAAGGCAGAGTTTGTTGATCCTGATAGTAGGCTTTGAACTTCGTAGACAGCCAAGCCGCCTCCGGATTCAGCTGAAAGGATCAGATAGTTCTCATCCGCAGTAAAGGATAGTTGCGAAACTCGCATCGGCATGGGAATCTTGAGCTGAGGCTCGAAGTCGCGAATATCTGAGTCGCCATTTTTGGGTGTTTCGAAAGCTTTTCGGACGGATTCAGTTGTGGCGATGACAACTTGGTCGGGTCCAGCAGCAGCGACAAGACCTTTGCGCGAAGCGACACTGAGGAGCGACGCGGTAGAAGATGGCAGAGACGACCACGAAGACGTAAGGCGAACCTTGGCGTCGCCGGCGATAGAGAGGAAACCGAGGTCCTATACGGATTGCGTATGGTTAGTATCACGTCCATGAAGTCAACAAAACAAGGCAATGCAAGACAAGAACAAACACCAAAACACATAACACAAGCGCACTCACCTCTGTCTGGATTGTCTCCAGATCAGGGCCTGTAGTCAGTCCTCCTGCTGCTGCCGCGCTCCCGAGCATGGCGTTTCCTGAATTGCCAAAGCTAAAAGCCATGACTGTTGCAGAGTAGCCGGCCTTGGAGAGAGGACCTGAAGTTCATAAATTTGCCCTCAGCATAGGAGTGGGCTGGGACGAGCAGGGGAGCTTTGGCCTAAACAGTGGTAGGCTGGGGGACGTGCTTTCACAGATCGTGATTGGTTGATCGATGCGCCAAGAACCCAGCGATTGAGTGCAATACCCAGAATTTCAGGTGTCGATGGTTATAGCATGTGAGGGCTTGGGTGTTATATAAGATCAAAATGCATAGAAAGATTCATATTTGAGTTGCAACTGCTCCAATCATCGAATTAACTTCAAAAAGTAACTTTTTCGCAGCTTCTCTGTCACGTGTTTGATTTTGAGCCACTGTGGAAGTGCTACTGTACCTACTAGGCTGCTACGTGCGGCGTGTAGTGCCTACCTTCCCGTGCCTTTGAATGTTAACCAATCAGAGCGTGTTTCTCATGCTGCTGTAGGTGCTCATTGAAGCTCAACTGCTGGAGGCAGCTTTTAGCCTCGTCATCAGCTCTGCCTCGTTAACCTCACCTCGTCTCGCATCTATCAACGACCACGAACATCCCGACCACAAAAGATACCCGAACGAGCTTACCATTTTGCACGACGCCGCATCATTCTAGAGGTGCTCAGGAAATACGGTCATCTTGATATTTCGGATTGAGAAATCATAGATCTTTCAAAATGCCTGGCTTCGACTTCTCAAACTACAACCGCAATGCGGCCCTCCACGCTCGAGGAGTGCCTCTTCCCAAGGCCACCAGCACTGGAACAACTATTGTGGGATGCATATTCGATGGTGGTGTTGTGGTAAGTGATACCTTTCTCTCACCGTCGACGGTCTTGTGGCCCTAGATGGAGCTACTGGTATCCGACCAAGAGCTTAACATTGACGCCCTCGCCATTAGATTGCTGCCGATACTCGAGCCACATCTGGCCCTATCGTCGCCGACAAGAACTGCGAGAAGCTTCACTACATTTCCCCTCAGATTTGGTGCGCTGGCGCTGGTACAGCCGCCGACACAGAGTTCACCACCGCCCTCATCTCCTCCCAGCTCGAACTGCACTCTCTATCCACAGGCCGCAAGCCTCGCGTCGTCACCTGCATGACCCTTCTGAAGCAGCACCTCTTCCGCTACCAGGGCCACATCGGTGCCTACCTCGTCGTTGCAGGCGTCGACCCAACTGGCACCCACCTCTTCACTGTGCACGCCCACGGCAGCACAGATAAGCTTCCCTATGTCACCATGGGCAGCGGTAGCTTGGCAGCTATGAGTGTGTTCGAGACGCAGTGGAAACCTGACCTCAGCCAGGAGGAGGCCGTCAAGCTGGCCAGCGATGCCATTCTGGCTGGTGTCTGGAACGATCTGGGTTCTGGTTCAAACGTAGACGTGGCCATCATCACCAAGGACAAGACAACACTCAAGAGAAACTACATCAAGCCTAACGAGAAGGACCCCAAACTGCAGAGCTACCGTTTTGCGAAGGGCACGACGGCGGTGCTGAACGAGAAGATCATCAAGAAGGACCAGATTAAGCGGTACATTAGCGTGGAAGACGTGCCTGTTGAGGAGAAGATGGATGTCGACAGTTAAAGAGAGGCCCCATTGGAACGCTAGATGAGGTAGAGCATGACATGTAACAACACGCAATCCGGGTACACTACAAACTGGATCATTGGAACTCCTTTTGTCCCACAGCAGAGTTGTGACTCATGATGCTAGTAAAGATCAATACAATATTTTCAATGCATGTAATTAAAAAAGCACGCCTCTGATTGACTTTGGCGCCTTTGCCTTGCACCAGTCCTTGGGTGCGAAGTGCAATCTACAAGAAGCTATAGAATAGAACAGGCAGCCATCATACTTGAGATTAAGCACCGACGTCCTTGTTGTGCCTGAACCAGGCATAATAATCCATAAAGCCCTCTAACTGGGGTGAATAAATGTCCACTAAAAATCTTCATCTCAGAATTTGACGGCGAACACGGAACTGAATCCCGTTGCTTTGCTTGGTCCAGTACCAGCTCTGAGCAATCGTTGCAATGAGCACAAGAATACTCCTCCCAAACCCCAATAAACCCCCGATGCGATGCAGAAAACCAGTCAAAACTCCAAATGAAATGGGTATGTCGAAGATGTCATCATTATCATAGTAGGCGTGTCATTGAAGCGGCTCTTGAGCTCACTTCAGTCCAAACATGGTTCTGGTTCGGGACTTGCTCCGGGCCTTCTTTTTGTCTTTCTTCGATGCGCTTGACTCGTTGTCGTCGTCATACTTGGCCTTGTGAATCCTATTTCATGTCAGTAAGCAAAAGGTTTGATCTGCGTGACATGCTTGAGATATTAAGGCTTACCAGCTATTCCCGACCATGCTCATACCCTTAGCTTCAGCCATGCGGTAGAATTTGGCGCTCTTCCTGAGATTCTTCTTACAGCCAATACCCTGCGCATAGCAGAAGCCAGCTTCAGCCAGTGCATCGACATCTCCCCAGTCTAGGATCTTGTTAGTGTCTGGCTGCCCAGGGATTTGTAGGTGAGACTTACTACCGGCGATTTCGAAGCACCGGAGAGCCAGTGACTTGTCCTGTTCAATACCCCAGCCATTCATGTGGCTCACTCCCAATTCGTAGATGCTCAACGCAAATTGGGCTTTTCGGGTCCTTCGTTCCACAACATCGACGTGCTTGCCTTCCTTTGCATGACTCTCATCGTCCGCGATCTCGACACTAGCGCATTCCGCGGCCTTTCTGAGCCATTCAACACCCTCCTTCTGGTTTGCACGCATGCCCCATCCGTGACGGCAGGCAAGCGCATATAGAAGCATGGCAGTCGGGTCATTCAAGCGCGCTGCGTATCTCAGGTGGTATGTTGATTCTTTTAGGTCTCCACTCTCGTGGCATTCAATACCCTTCGCCAGATGTTCCTCTGCACTCATTTCCGAGGCTGTAGGGGCTGTCGAGCGAGCGGTAGGTGATGGTTTGATCGTGCTTGCTGTATCACTGGTGGCGATTGAGACAGGCGTCCGACCTCGCCCTCTTGGTGCATCTTCTGAAGCTCGCGGCTCTTCGACTGAGGGTCTGCTCAGAGTTGGAGACAGCTGTGGCATGGGTGGAGGCGCTGTCTCTGATTGAACCTTTCTCAGCTCTGTCGGCGCATTCGGCGTTGGGCTGCCCGGTACTAGGGAATCATCTGGAACGGTATTGGCCGAAGAGCTCGTAGGTCGGGTTGGAGGCGACGGAGGAGGAGCATTTTCAAATCGGTGAACGTTGCTTGGGGGGACAATAGGCTCTTCCCAGTGAAAGGAAGCCTGCGTGTTACTCTCATCGGGTTCTGCTCGTTGAATAGTCTTGCCTCTTGGGAGTGAGAATTTGGAATAGATATAGGATGTTGCACCCTTGTCGCGGTCTTCGGCCTGTTGCTCAAGGAATGCCTCACTATGCATGCTCACTGGTGTATGAACCGACTCATCAGCCAATATGAACGAGGGCTGGCTATCAGAGGAAGCTTGTCTTAAGGGTGGCTCCATACCAGGTGTGCCAGACCTGCTCATAGGTCTTGAAAAGTTAAAAGAGGGCCGAGGAAGCGCGGAAGATTCGGAGCCAATGGATGGTGATCGTCGATAGGAGCCCACGGCAGGCGATGTCATTGCACTTGCAGAAGATAGCTTCCTTGGGGGCAGTGAGTGAAACGAAGCAGCCATGCTGTGAGAGCCATCCTCGTCGGTGGGCAAGGCCGGGGACGAGACATTGCTGGGTGTACGTCGTCTTTGAGGGAATAAGGTCTGAGGTGGTGCAAGTCCGAGCTCATCGAATGAATGCTTCTTCGACTTTTCTGGTGAACCAGCAACTGAGCCGCTAATCGAACCGCTGGGTCGTCGGGCGGAAAGCAATGAGGCAGTATCATCTTTCCGAGACGGAGATGATTCAATTCGCTTATCAGACTGGGAATGCGTATCACTATGTAAGGGTGAGGGCGATCGTTCCCTCCTAGCACCAAAGAATGAGCCTGCCTCCTCAATATGGTCCAAAACTCGTCCTCGAGACGGAGCTCGAGCGGGTACTGCAGGTACTTCGTCATCGGGAGTAGGCGGTATCCGGCTCATTCGTGGATGCATCGATACAGGGCGCTCAGCATCGTCGCTAAAGGCATCCTCCACCTCTGTCCTTACTGCTAGGCCAGAAGTAGGGCGAAGAGGAGGATGATCACCAGCTTCGGAGCCTGAATCTTGTGACAATGAACGAAAGTATTCGGAACGTCCCTGAACAATTAATGGGCTCTCGACAGTCAGAGGAGGAAGGCGACTTATTCGGTTGCCCTCTTTGGCGCTTTCTTGTAATTGTCTTGCCAGCAAACGACTCTGCATAGCAAAAGCGTCCAGGGGGGACAACTCGGGAGGAATTTCACCTGCGACATGAAGGCGAGGCGAGCGCAAGGGTTTTGAGACTGTAGAAAGGTTCGAGGTTGACGACTCCGATCGCAAATCCAGCAACGACGGACGTGACGACATGGTGGTCGGTCTGAAGTACAAGTCTAGCTCTGGAGGTGTGTTTCCATGCAGACAGGGAACTAGCAAAACAGAAGCGCACTGCAAATGCGAAAGTGGTTTGGCGGTCCTTGTTTTATATTCGCACTGCGCTCAAACTCTGCACAGCCAGGTGAACTGGATGTATTACTGAGCTGAAGTTATGTCGAATCCAACAGGTTGTCGCAAATGCTATATGGGCCGAGGAAGCGATTTTCTAGACCAGTATCGTAGATGAAAACATGAAGTACAGAACGAATGTAGACCTGCCGTCGGAATCGGCAGAAGACAGGAAATAATATGCGATGGCTGACGGACGTCAAGAATGACGACGGGTCGAGGGCGAGAGGTGACAGCCAAGGAGGGATCGGCGGCGGAGAGGGATCTTGCGCGGTCCGCGCTATGCGATTTGTGATACGGAGATGGTCGCTGGAACAAAGTTGAAACAGGCAGAGAGCCAGGAGTCCAATGTGAGAGTCGTCGGCAGAAATAGAGTCAAAACAAGATCGAAGATAGAACGACGTGGTGTCGTGGCGTATACTGGAGATGTTGTGGTATTCGGTTTCAATGGATGTTGTTGATGATTCTCGAGGAGTGTCGGAGGACGCTGAATGACGTTGATCTATGGAGGCTTGAAATTTGAATGAGCAAAGCGACAAACAGAGCAGGTATGTATGAGAACAAAAGGGAATTTCAAGAAAGAGCGGCGAGAACGTGTATGTGAACGACAATTCAAACAATACGTATGTAACGAACAATGGCGGCGTCACAGGGCTTGTCTTGGACGAGAGTGGCGTAAAGCTGGGTGGGAGGTAGTGGAGGTTTAAGGTCCAAGGGACTGGCTAACGACCTAATTAAAAGGACGGTACCAAAAAGACACAGCTGCCCCCAAGTAAAGGAAAAGTACATGGCCATAGCCTGGCCCCCAAGCACCAAGACATGGAACTAATTTACCTTCCCTGTGTGGCTTTATTACCTAGTAGGTAGGCATTGGTTACAACAGGATTGATGGAAGAAGAGTGGAGAGATCCATTGAATGGATCAACGATGGAACCTGTCCCTTTTTTTGATGGATCCATCCAAAGGCTGGAGAGGTACGGTACATGGAAACAAGAGGCGTTGGACCGATGCGACACTCCAAGAGACGTAATTACTCAGTTAGGAAGAAAGCACTGCAAGCCTTTGTCAGATTGAGATTTGGTTTGTGAAGACAAGAGGGCATCGAGTGGCACAACATGAAGCCTTGTGCAAGGCTCATTCACATGTATGGATGACCCCTTATTAACGACTTTACAGATAACTACCACACCCATGCTTCTTCTATACGATCCAATCTGATCCGATGGAACCAATCTATGATCTGGCTCGTAAAGCCCAGAGCAAAGGACCCCTCTCTCGCCACTTGATAATGGAGCCTCTTAGACTGTGCTCATAAGATAGTTCTAGCCATTCGAAGTTCGCCCTATCCCCTCAGCCGCAACATCGTATCAAGTGTCTGAATCCTCAAATACGAGCACTTTGGCTGCACCATTACACTGATCTGATATCCCCCCCGCTTTATTAGAGTACACGAACTCAATTCCTCCGAAACTAAACTTGCCCAAGACGGGTCGTCTCATGACCAAAAGGGGCGCTCACTATTGACACCAGAGTCCACAACTAGGCAAGCCTATCTCGAATCGAACAGTGGTTCTCTTGTATCTTGACAGAAACGAACCCACTCAAGACGGAGACAAGACCTCTTCAAGGTAGGTTAAGTACACCAACAAGGGCTGGTCCATGCATGCGTTGAACGGGTAGGTAAATTAGACAAGTACTGCTTTACTTGACTTGGAAAGGCAGCTATTATACGTCTCATACTAAGGTTGCCCACATGCATCTGTTAATCTCGCTGCTTTCGAGCGAAGGACCAGCGGCCATGGTAGAACAATAACAATGATAATAAGGACCTTTTCGAATTAGCATGATAATGGGGTATGCTTGGCAATACTACTTGTATGTTGCAGATAAACTCTTTTTTTTTTCACTACTACCTACGTAGGTAGAGTGCTCAACGATGTCTGCTCGCTTATTACCTTATCTTACCTTCCATGTTTCTAAAAACTTCAGGGCGTGGCTGGCGTATCAAAACAACAAACCACAAAGCAATGGCCAGACGCAATGCAATGCGATGAGACACCAGACAGGGGCTGGCTTTTAAGACCCCACCAACTCCGAGCCGCTTCCGGGTTCTGGTGCCAACCAGGGACCAATTCTGTTGCAGCCACAACGCCCTGGTCTGGGGTACACGTACTTGTTCATTCATGCATGCACTTGGTTGAATTAGACTTTCATTTCATCGCAATTTAACGTCTTATCCATACAGACTTTGCGCATTATGATCCCCTCACTTTCAGGCTCTCTGATCCCAATCCAACAACACCATTTGAAAGTCCTCGTGATACGCTAAGCACTGATGGAGTCATCCAGTCATCCTCTGCCTCAAAGATTCGAAGCGAAAACAAGTCAAAGACCTTTTAGCGTGGTTTGTCAAGCTATACAAGTCGAGCCCGGGCTGGGTCGACCTCGCCTCGCCATCGCCTCCTTTGCATTGCGATCCTATCAACCAGGGTTCTTGCCAAATGCTCTGCTACGTATGTACGGAGTAGTATGTAATTACCGAACTATCCTCTCTATGCACCCGTTAAAATAGTCTAGGCAATGGTTATTATCTATCCAATATGGATCCAGATTCAAAGTCAAGCTCTGGAGTTTGGACTAACATCCATGGTCTGTTAATAAGCCTCCACCTCTTCTTACCTAAGGTACCTAGGCACGAGTATTTCTCCGCCTATGGATGTTTTTTTTTAGCAACCCATGTGCTGCGCTAATGAAACAGTTCGGCAGCCCCCAGGACTAGGAAAGCAAATTGCACGCGTGTTCATCCAGACTTTATTTCATGAATCAAGTCAAGCCATAGTATTTGTAGGCATCAGACGCGTACTGAGGTGAGGTGTACGCAGCACAGGTTAATAAGACTCCACTGGCTAGCTGGATCGATGTCACTACCGAGTCACCTGCGTATCACGAACCGAACCTATACAGTGTAACTGCATCGAATATGCAAGGACACTTGGAGTGACGCAGGAGGCTAATTAACAGTGAACCGTGTATGTCGGGCTTGTACGCCTGGTCTATGAGTTTATGTGTTAAGGAGTACCTAAAATTATATCTAAATCTAGGGACGATTCAGGTAAGTCTTATCATATCTTTTGTAGAGGCATGGCCCCCAAGCCTTCACGACTTAAAGAGATCACACTCAATCCTCGTTGCTGCATGTGGCTACAGTTTCACCACTGTTATGAGTGGTCGCATTCTCCATCTACAGAGGTATTGGGTTTCAAATGCACTGCCCTGGCTCAACTGCTAATACAGTATCGCGTCTTTTGATATTATTTTGTTATCCTGTAAAACCAAGGGTTTGATTGACTTCGAGTTTTCAAGGTGCAGCTGCGTCAATGAACCAATCACGTATTATATCTCTCTGCAGCCGTTATACTTGATGTCACCACCTCTTCTACATTTACAACTGGTCAAAATTATCCGTTCCTCATTTACTATAGGTAATTTCCGTGCTCTGGGTTGACACATACCAACAAAATACTATTTCCCTGATTACCTTACCTATTATCCGCTTTCTGACTGCCGTTTCTCACTCCGTCAACGCCTTGAAGCCCTGGCTGCTTGTTGCGTCAGATACAGTAGCACATCATCATCATGGAGATCCTTCACATCATTGCTTACGCATAGTTATATCAGAATCTTGTCACCAATCTCCGTGCTCACTTTTTCAACCAGGAACAAAGTCAGCAAAGATCGACTCCATGGGTGTGGCTCCCACGATCCCCCGGCATAAAAGTCCAAGACAAGCTCGAGAGCCTCCACTCTCGATGCTCCATGCTTGTGAGTTTGCAGATCTCAATCAACTTTCCCTTGTAGTGGCCGTTGAAACTCGGGACAGTAAGCGAGCTTTTTGGTTTTTTTTAGCCGCCTCATGAGACATTCATAGGTTCGTACCATACCGAGTATCCTTCAAATCACCTTCAATCGACCCTTTTCAGGCATGCATCTGGTATACCTTAATGCAAAATAGCAGTCTCTTATTCTTCGCAATGCTGCTCAGATCCCAACTATCCCAGAACGCCTACCCGCCAACGCATATAGCAGTGGACTTTTACACTATCTAGATACACTGCTCCCACCGATGGACACATGAGCCCATCTGCCAAACCCAGTCCCTCTCGCATTGTAAATATAGACGGGTTCAAACTCCCCCACTTACATGTCCTTGGACCGCATCTTCTTGATACGAGCCGCGCCCTCGAACAGTCCTCGGTCGACGGCAGCCGCAACAGTCAGAGTTCCACCAACGATAGCACAAAGTCCGGCCAGGAAACCGCTGAAAGTCTTGGCTTTCTCCTCCCGGTTAACGACCTTCATGGGTGAGATATCCTAGGACGAACATTAGCTCCAGGGTCATAGTGAGTGTCGGCATACGCATGTACTTACGTAGGAGAAGAAGACGCCGGGAATACCGCCGCTGGTGTGCTGGCGCTCTGCATGGCCCTCGGCGGCATCGTTGCCTCCAGCAAGACTTCTCTTATGACTAGTCACAGAATACTGATGAGTCTCGACACTGCCATCTTCGGAGTAACCGTAGGCTCCGAGACCAGCATTATCGTCCTGCAAGAGACCAGCAATCTTGATACCCTTGCTATCCCAGCCGAGAGGAAGGTAAGAGGTAGGTACGATCTTGACAAAGTACATGAAGTTGAAGTTGGGGTCATGGACCTCCTGGCGAGTGTTGTCGAGAGGGTTCTGGTGGTGGTTGGTCCAAAGAGAACCCTTGGTGCCAACCTTCTTAGCAATGTTGTCGGGTAGTTGAGGTCCAAATCGGAGAGAGTGAATATAGTGAGTGAAGTCGTGCGACTTGCCCTTGGGGACATCCCAGTAGTTCTTCAGATCGTGGACGTGCATATTACCGCTGCTAAAGCTTCGACCGGGAGCGAAGTGAAAGTTGCCAATGACCTTGTTCACGCGCAGACCACCCTCAATTCGGCACCCCTCCTCGCGTTGCGCATCCAGCTTCTCGCCATAGTGTTCCCTCTCACACTGCTCAACGCCTTCGCCGCGGCCAAAGGCCCATGAGGACTGTGCATAGGCTTCACGGACTTCGTCGCAAGTCTGACAGCAGCCAGCCTTTCGGGCATTGGCAGGAGGCTGAGCGCCGTAGCATCCACCACAGTATGAGGGATCGAGGTGGTCTGCGGACTCGTCGTGGAGTGAAAGAGACTTGGAATCGATAACGGCACCGCCTTGGCTAGCGGGCTGGAGACGGACTTTGTTGACACCGTGCATGACGCCATGCTGCTGTTCGCCAGATACATCCATAACATCAAGAGTCAAGAGCTCGCAGGGCATCTTGGGAAATGTAACGTTAAGATGGATCTCCATGCGCTCTCCTGTAAGCCGACACATGTCAGTATTTGACCAGATATTGCGCTTCCTTCTCCCTGGTATTGAATGGTGCTCCTACCTCTTCCCTTGTCCACAATCAGCTCGGGATGTATTTCAATGCGGCGATATTCTGCCCATTCGCCCCAAGATAGGAACAGAACCACAAGAAGCGACACAATGGTGACGATGCCACCACTCGTCGTTCGAATTCTCGCTTCATCGACCGTCTTGGTAAAGGCATCGAGCCTTGTAAATCTCGATTTCGGAGGCATGATACTCAATTCGCGACACGGAAAGTCAGGGCAGTTGTAAGTTCAGGGTATCCGTAGTCACGGCGCCAATCAAAAAGGAGAGGGTTGACGACAAGAGGAACAATAAACGAAGATATCAGCTGTAAAAAAGGAGAGACAGCATTTATCAAGGCTCCTTTTGACGATTACGGATCTGCACCTGGCACTCGAGAATCCGATCAATCCAAAGAAATGAAACACCAAGCAAATGCGAGAATAGAATTACAGTACAAGTTGTCGTTTCCCCCAAATCTAACTTAGTTAAAAGGCCACCTTTTTCCAACTGCGGCTGACGTCCTTCCAAAACGTAGCTCCGGGGGCGCTTTGCAGGGTCTAGTCCCCTCTATCTTCGCGCTAGGCCAGGGCGGGTTTGACTCGGGGCCTGCAAGTTCGGGACTGAGACCCACAAGTCTCTGTGTTTTGAATGGCCAACATATCGTCTCCACCGAAGCTCTTTGCGCATCAGCCTAACCTTTGTTCATTGGCAAGGCTGAGAAATTCAAGCTTCTTCCAGACTTTGACATTGCATTACAACTTGGGTCGTTCTCTCGTCTTCACTTCCGGACATCAAAAACTGCTCTTGGTCAGTATTCTCGGCCCATATACGCCTATCTTACTGGGCAAACAGCTTCCGGCTACTCCTTGCAATTACACTCGAATCACACCTACACACCCACAGTCAACATGTCGACGAGACCTCCCTCCCGCGTCGTCTTTGTCGGCAACATTCCCTATGGTATGCTTGACCATCTTTCTCTGCCCTTCTAAGTCGCATCGCATCTAACATTTATTCCAGGCCTGACCGAAGAGCAAATCACCGACATCTTCAGCAGCGCAGGCAAAGTTGAAAGATTCCGTCTTGTGTATGATTCCGAGACTGGACGACCTAAGGGATTCGGCTTCGCAGACTACCCCGACACCGGTACGGATCATATCAATTACCAAATATTTGAAATCTAATCAAATCATCCAGATTCTGCCTCTTCCGCTGTGCGCAACCTGAACGATTATGAGATCATGGGCCGAAAGCTTCGCGTCGATTTTAGTAATGAGCAAAAGAGTAGCGATGACGACAAGGACCCAGGCATATCTAACTACAACACACACGTCTCTAATGGCGCAGTTCCCAACTATAGTGCTCAGCCCAGCACACTTCCTCCTTTGCCTGCTGGAAAGGAGCTCCCGCACGGCGTCACTTGCGCCGATGCCATTTCGCGAACCCTCGAAACCCTCCCTCCTCCTCAGCTTCTCGACATTCTCTCCCAGATGAAAACGCTTGCGACTACCGAACCGCAGCGCGCTACCGAGCTCCTCCAGCAAGCGCCTCAGCTAGCATACGCCGTATTCCAGGCTCTGCTTCTTATGGGACTTGTCTCTCCCGAAGCGATTCAGTCCGTTGTTGAGCCCGGAGCTCCTCCGCCCGTCGCGTTCCCTTCCGCACCCTTGCCCAGCTTCCCCGGTGCGAGTAACACTCCACCTGTGGCTGCCATGCCTTACCAAGCGCCTCCTCAGCCCTACGCTGCTCCTCCTGCCGCGGCTCCTGCACCAGGTGCGCAGGATCCCGATGCCTTGATGCGCGCAGTTATGGAGCTCCCTCAATCCCAGATTGATTTACTTCCCGAAGCAGAAAGGCAACAAATTCTGGCTCTTCGAGCCACATTTTCTGGGCAGCGGAGGTAGATTCATGTGTGAAAGAGCACATTGTATATCGTCTTGCTGGTGATGTTGCGGTGCATGGCACATTAGCAAACATGTCAGGGGCGCTTCATATCCTGGCTAAGGTCGGCATTTGGGTGTATCAGGCGTTATGGCGTAGAATATGTCACAGATTTGTTGTGGAAGAAGCTATCTCTGGGAGAGTGTGTCGGAAGGCAAGGTACCTATAGCCGGCCAGTTGTCCTTAAAGCATGAGGCAGTTTATTATCGACAGCAGTGTTAACAGCTGCTAAACTATCGTTGTTGAGGTCAGGTCGATGGACGATGTTCAACAACGGACGGGGATGTAGATGGCGGTTAAACACTTGCCATGGGCATATATAGGTTTCGCAAAATAACTAGTAATCTAAAACAATCGACTCGTAAAGCCTCTTATTTCAAACAGTTGTTTTCATGGTGGAGGGTGTAGGGTGAGTAGATCAAGATATTGAGTAATCATGTTAACTACCTAGTAAACACTCAAATAACTATCGCAGATTTTACAGTTTCTGTAATTCAAGAAGAAAAGGAAACCAGGTATTGAACAGAGGGACAAGTTTAAGTCAGACATATTAGCGTTTATAGGTGCGTTAAAAAAAAATATAAAAAAAAATAATAAACTACATTATAGTCTTGGTACATAGCAATTTTGCGTACGCAACTCTTACCACCAAAACTATCCAACTCCCGAATAACCTAAACCCATCTATCAGTGCAAGCTATACGTATATCGTAGAACAACAAAACCCAAATAAACAACCGTTTTTTAACACAAGCCTTCGAACACCAAAAAGACAAAGAGAACGAAGCTGAGTGGCAAGTCTGCTGTGTGCCTTGCCAACCGCTGTTGAACAAAAAAGTGCAGCGAGAGACCAAATCTGCCCCTCTAGCTAGCCACGTTCGACAAGGGAAATTGCGTTAAACAATGTTATACACCCTCTTGGCAATCATATAACACGCCAAACCAAAGAAAAGTAGGCCAGCCGTGATCCAGAAGAACCATGTAAGATCTCCTTCATATTCCTGACCTGGCACCCAAACGTTCATACCCCACAAACCAGTGATGATGTTCATGGGCAATACAATTGTACCGAGGACAGTAAGCTTACCGAGAACATCGGCGGTCTGCTCTTGGCGTTCGTTCATGCGTATGTTGATCTGTGCGAGGTAGTTACCGTGAGAGCGAGCCAGTATCCTGTGCATGTTAGCGAAACTCCAAACCCAAGCGCTGGGAGCCTTACTTTTCATAGTGGCCAAGGTTAGCAGTCATAGTGACGATATGATCTTGAATGTCACCAAGATATAGACCAATCTCGGACCGTGGCGCAACTTCCCATCGCTCGTTGCACCGCTTAGCAAATCCCTTTATAACGTCTGCCTTATTACCCAGTAATCGATATAGACTCATAACCCGCTTTCTGCAATCTCCCACTCGCCGAAGCATATCTGTACCTGGATCTGAGGTGGTAAGTGTATCATCATTCTTAGAAGAGGTCTCATTAAGTCGCTTATCAGCGGATGAATGCAGCTTTAGGATAGCGTCATCAATCTCGTCAACTTCGTCCTCAATATTCTGTATCAGGGGAGCAAAGACGTCGGTAATATCGTCGATGATAGCATATGAGATCCAGTCCGAAGAAAGAATTAGGTAGTCCTTTAGTTGACGGATGCGGCGCCGGACATTGGCGGGATGGGGGGTCTTTGAGAAGTGGAAACTGAGAACGCCTTCGCGGAAGACAACAACATACATATCCACAGGCTCGAGAAAATTGTCGCTGTTGTTGTCTTGATCAAATGATCGGTAGTTAACAAAGTAATAATGCCGGAAGAGCTCGACCTTTTCACGAGCCTCCTGAAGCATAATATCTTCTGCGGTGAGTGGATGAATACCGAAGGCTTTAGATATAACCTTCATCTCAGGCTCGGTTGGGCAGAGGACATCAAGCCACCAGACTGGCCGCTCTCCGTACCTGATGATTTTTTCCTTTAAATCTCCTGCGGTGTTTTGAGAGACATGGGCACTGCCGTCAGCAGACTTGCGACCAGTAGGTGTAGCACGACCCGATTCGCTTCTAGAGGCAACATGTGCTGGAGGATCTTTAAGTGGAGATGTAGTTCCTTCGCGCAGATCATGGTGATCCTGGACTGTCGATAGTGAAGGCTGGCGTGTGTGGACCTTGGAATTGCCCTCTGTACCGGTACTTTGATGGCGGAAGTTGGTCGGGAGAGCAGTAGGTTCCAAATCGTCCTCGTCAGACTCATCATCTGAGAGCACCCTAGGATCTGGAACAAAAAGCTCCCGAAATCCGCCACCTGGCTGGACCAGTTCGGATATAGTCTGGCTGTGAATGGTGCTCTGAAACTCCTCGTTGAAATAAGTGAAACGATAAGGCGACTCCTCGTCCGTCTGATACCATCCCTTACGTACTGGGCGCAGACGGCCATTGATGAGTTGCGGTTCTGTGATTCTCTTTACTCGGCGCTCCTCTGTTCGGTCCTCCTTCTCCATGTGACTCCACTCTTCCAACACAGACAAGTCAGGCCATTGACCACGTCGGCGACGCGTTCGATATTGACGGTGCTCATGAGCCTGCGATTGTGTATCATCATCACCGAGCTCCGACATGCCAGGACCAGGAAAGCAAACATCCTGCTCAGCCCCGGTTGCCATTCTACGAGCCATGTCAGGACGATTGTCAATCATGCCATCCACATCGGAGAGTATATCGATCTCGCTCATCAAGCGGTGCGGAGAGTCGTCACGACTTGCCCCAAGCCCATCCCGTATCATGACATCCCCCAGACTTAGTTCTATGCGGTCGGCGGTGCCAAAAGTGGGAGACCCTGGCATGGATGGAGGGGCATTGATATCGTAGTTGTCTCTTGCGCCGGATGAGGTTCCCAGGCACGTTGTTGAAGATTTAATGGACGCGCGACGGCTTCTTGTCTGGTTTGATCTTGCGTCACTTGCGCCGTAGCCAGAAATCGCTGATTCGCCAAGTAAAGGTGCGTTTTCGTCGCATGGTGTGCGATCTGGATACTCCTCCTCTGTAGAGACGGCTGGTATCGATCGCAGGCGATTGGCAGCTGAGCCTGAAAAAGGTGAGACTGGGATGCCACTAGCAGCTGGCGTAGTTGATGCTCGTCGGAACCGCAATGGTTGGTGATCTCTAAGACTTTTGTTAGATGATGACTTTAAGGAACCTCCCCAGTGATAAAGCTCACCGATGATCCAACAATGCCTCACTGTCGATGCTAGTGTTACTCAAATTGGCTCTTGAAAGGTTGAAGAAACCCTCCCCAGTTGATTCACGAACTTCATCGTGTTCATCATCATCCAATGCTGCGAAGCTCTTTCTGCGCGTTCGCTTCTTCTTGCCGCCGCGATGGCCCTTCCTCTTCCTAGCCTTGGATGCGTTGGAGTTATTTGATGACTCGGGAGCCTGGAGTTGGTTGGGTGTCGAAGTAGAAGCGGCATTGATGGGGCTGCCTAGGTCGATATATCGATTGCTCGACATTTTGAAAATCTTCAATGGATGAACGAGCGTTGGTGAAATGGCTGAGAAGAGAAAAGCCAGGGGGAGAGGGGAGAAAGAAGACAAACGCCAAAAGTGTGCTCTGAGATATGAAAGTTCTCGCTTGCAGCTGTGAATGAAGAGGTAATGATGTCAGCTATCGAAAGTTGACAGGGGTGCAGTTCCACTAACAGCCTAGGTGCCAAGTTGGGGCCAAGAATTACCTTATTTCTTTACCTTAGTTACAGATATTATATATTTTTCTTTAAAAAGGAGATTGTCCAAAAAAAAAAAAACTCTCCTGTTTTAAGATTACTTTAATTCATATCGTGGCGATTTACGGATACGGCCAGATTCACTCGACCACGTGATGAATCAACAGTGAACAACTTCAGCGGTGACCCAAGCTGCAAACAGTTCCGTGCCTCGACTGGGCACTTATTGTAAATACCTAGGAATGGATCTCCGCAGCCGGGGAGGGGCTCGCTTTGGGGATTGGTATCTCATCAAATTGAACGAATGATCGACCTACTTACTCTTCGAGGTGAACTTTGGCAACAAGGTAATAAGTAATACAATTATATCAAATGGCTCCCTAGGCTGAGTTAAGTCATTCACTTTGATTCCAGCTGCAATCGGTTACGATATGTACACAGTATAGACTCTATGGATGGCATTCCCTGTTAAACCGAAGCGGCCATGTACATAGAGAGGTGGTACAGGAGCCCGCAAGGCGTTTTGACCAAACGAGCCTCAGAATAGGAAAAGGCAGAGTCGCCTGACTAAGCATGTCTCAAATAGGAGTAGCGCAGAGCATCAGCCCAAAATGAGGGGCAAGAAGTCAGACAGAAGATTAATCAAGCAACAGAACAAGAAA